>JACEFZ010021485.1:0-11143 GCA_014155875.1 Cepaea nemoralis
CCCATAACCCGAACATAATTCTTTCTCGTATACCCACATCTCCAGGACCATTCCGCACCATAAAGTAGTGTTGAATATACTTTTGCCATTTGACAATTCTAATGTTTAATGCGTTGTTAAACTCTCTGGGTGTTAATACTGGTTTAATGCAAAGAGACCAAGAGGTGAGTCCCGAAATGAAGGGAGATCCGGCTCCCTAATAGCGTGCGGCGCCGTGAACGGGGCATGGGGAAGGAACATGGCAATGGAGACGTATGGAGGCCACAGAAGCCGTGGTGGGGAATGAGGCTGGCATCCCATGACCACACATGCCATGGGGCAGGCACAGGATGCACGAGCTCTCCCCGCCAAGGAAGGGAGGGCTTGAGAGTGGACATGGTAACAGTGAAGGGGCAAGCACAACAACAGGGATAACGAATGTGTCCGAACGTCTCCATGGTAGAGGTAAGACGCCCGGGCGGGACTTCCCCCAGAGAGTATCAAGAAACTAATGTTCCGAAATACTTGGGGAAGAGGTTGTATTCTGACGATCAGAAAGCCCCTGCCGTGTTTGCTCCTCGTCATAGTTCTTACGATCGATTAATGATGTTGAACACATTTTTGGCCATTCCTATTCTGTTTTTGATATCTATTTCACTTCTGCCACTATCTGTTTTTACATGTCCAAGATAGGAGAAACTTGTTACTTGTTCTAGCATCTCCCCTTTTACTGTGATGTTCACTGATGACCTTTCCTTTTCACTGCTAATTATCATAGTTTTCATATTTTGGATGTTAATATCTAAGCCACATTCTGCACTACGTCTGTTTACTTGTTCCACTAGGTTGTGTAACTCTTGTTCGCTTTCTGCTAGTAACACGGCATTGTCAGCATACCTAAAATTGTTTGATTCTTCCATTGATGTTAAGTCCAGGCAGTTCGACTTGTTTAAAAATTCTTTCTGTGTATAGGTTGAATAGGTTTGGGGACAGATTATGTTATTGAAGACATAATAGATTGAAATATATTTAGCCTCTTCAAGGCAAGTGTTGTTACTTATTCTGAGCATCCAATGTATTCGTAAAATTCATCTCAGAAACCACATTTCCTGCTGCTTCCAGACTTTCTGATATGTTTGTTGACATTCTAAAATTGTGCCATGTAGCAGAAAAGGTTCTTTTTATTGTTGTTCGTTCGACACATCCGACTTCCTTGGGTGTTTGTTTGGTTAGCCTTCCCGGGAAAAAGTTCAGTGACAGTGAATCTTGAAATGTGAATACATAAACTGGGAAGAGCTTAGAGGCAGCAGACATGTGGTATCTGAGACAAATGTTACAAATATTTTAAATGACAGAGTGACTGACAGTGCTTTCCCCCAGGAGGATAATGAAAGTGGAATATTATACACAACTGTAAGAAAGAGTCAAACTGTGGTCATGTAATGAAAAGAGGGACATTGGGAAACTTGTGACAGCTGGAAAGACCAGCGGTAGAGGTGGTAGAGAGATTCATTCCTACCGAATATCTGAACCACTGTCACTAGTGACAAGCATTTTCAAATGGAGTCATCTTCATCAAGCAATATGTTTCAATGAAGCAATCTTCAGTAAGTTGTATTTTCAACGTCCTTAACTCTCAGAGGATGTTATCATTCTCCCATGCTTGATGCCAGCTACTTCTGTCTTGCTGAGTGTTCATGTATAGTTAAAGTGTAGTTTGGTAGTTTGTTATTCTCTCTCTCTCTCTCTCTCTCTCTCTCTCTCTCTCTCTCTCTCTCACTCTCTCTCTCTCTCTCTCTCCTCTGTGTGTGTGGGGGGGGGGGGGGTGTTCCAAATTATGTAGATTAATACATTGCTTTTTAGGAAACATTCAAACAAAACAAACAACGGAAAGTTTATGAAGATTACATGCCATGATTACTGTCTTCCCATTCCTGCCCCTATTACTGTCTTTCCAGTTGTTGTTGAGTTGGGTTGAGTTAAGAACTGACATCACTACACTCAGGACATTCCCATATGCACTTCGTCCCCTCGTTCAGCAGCCAGCGAAGAGACACTACTAATCGTTCCTACCACTATCTGATTGAAAGTTCTTGTCTTCCCTCTCAGTTTTGATATTCTACCAGAACCCCTGACAATCCCCCGCAATCTCATCCTTTCCACATACAGGTTCTCAATCCGTTCCCCCACCTTCTCAACCTGGTCCCACAGGCGCACGACCACCTCCCCCTTGTCCATAAGTAATCCACCACCAAGAGGTGCATTCCCTGCCAGCCTATCAGCCTGTTCATTCTCCCACACTCCCACATGGCCAGGGGAAAAAATCCATACAATTTTCACAATCTGTGACCTCTGAAGCGAAGTGAGCCATTCCACACGAAACATTCCTTTCTCTACATTACTAAGCATACTCATTGAGTCCGCGATGAAGACTATGTGTGTTGCAGTGGTGTTCTCTAACCAATGGAATGTCGCGGAGACTGCTTCCACCTCCATTCTTATGCTGGAGGCCGTAGTCTCATTTGCCAGACTCTCTCAAGAATCGTCCATTAGCCTTCGCAATGAAACCCCAACCACTCCGTTTGTTTCTCACCACTGACCAATCAGTATGGATCACCATGTCACCTTGACGTGTGTTACTCTGGATCACTGTCATGATAGGGCTGGCAGGCGATGATCCCGATAGAGAAAACGACAGAAACAATTGGGGGAAGAAGTGACGGTCCTGGAATTTTCAAAAAGACAGCGCTCGTGACTTCAAACACTGGTCGTATGTATTGGACACGGAAGCGAAGTCCCGTATGAAACGGAAGAATTGTCTACCGGGAAAGTTCAAAGACAAAAGTCCGTATCGGACTGGACGGAGAATCACCGGGGCCCAGAAACATCGTTTATCTCCGGGAAGTTCGGAGCACGATCAAACAGTGGATATCTTTGAAATACTATGAACCAAATCCTTTGAACAACCGAAAAGCAACGATATCGGGAGATAGTCTTTATCAAAGACTATTGTTAGCATGTTGATGTAGAAGGATCAAAGGACGGAATAGGAGCAGGGATGATTGGGTGGGACGGAAAAACCCAGTGACGTAGGACAGGAAATTTATATGTGGACAGAAACAGTTAAACTCAGTGAAGAGTTGGACTTAACATCGGTTGGAGTGGGAATGTATTTCAGTGCCGTATAGAAAATATATCACAGAGTTTAGGTTGTGTAAAGATAACCAGCCCTGTCCCTTCATGGGAATTAAAATGATATAATTCTAGGCCGAAAATAAAATTCAATAAGGTGATTATATAGATGTAGCTTAGAAATCTAGCATAGTGAACTTTTGTGTGTAAACGTAGTATATAGAGTCGACATCATTAGACTGATGAGTGACTTAAGTTGTGTAGAGTAAGGTGTCTGTACAGTCGGAAGGATAAGTCTATACTAGGATTTATGTGCTTTGCTTTAGCGTGTCCCTCGTTTACCTTGTATAGGGTAGAGTGCTGAACTATTCTGTCTTATACAAGAGTGTAGTATTAGGATGATATATATAGGTTACCTACTGAATATAGCCTTAGACCTAACTTCACATATCATAGGTAGGAGTTGAGTTTCTCTCACAGGCCGTATTTTCTTTGACAGGTTCCCTGCACTTGACCTTGAAGGTGATTACCCATCTGAGCCGAAGCATTTGTTCAGATTAGGGTGAAGTGATAACGGATATGAAACGGGGAATCCTGTGTAACGATCGTGTCAGACAAGTGTGAGTAAAAAGGACCCATGAAGCTGTGTCGCTCTAGGTGAGGTGATAAATAAAGGTATTCAATATGTCTGAATAAGGATGAAGAGGACTATTTAATATAGACCCTAAAACAAAAAGGGGAAAAGACAATCGGTGATAATTTTCCATGATGAACAATACGCAGTGAATCACCGATATAGTGTTAGACTGGTGGTTATGTGTTTCCATACAAGGACTATATTACCGATCATATTTTGGTAAACAAAAGGACCATAAGTAACGAAATCAAGCAGTGTTAATCTGACATTCACAGGATCTAGAAATATTCCAGATTGTCGAATGTGTATACGGGAAAGACTGTAACTAACATTGAATTCAGTGGAGACTATATTGTTTAATACGTTTCCAGAACATATTGTCAACAAAACCATCATCAGTCAGAAAGAAACAGCCGGGTGAGAGATTCAACGTTATGTACTTTGTGAAGTCGAATGGCTGTATCATGATGAAAAACTCTGATGTTCATCCTATACAATATTATATCACACATTCAAGATAAATACCACCACATATCTTCACACCCATCCATTGCACACCCAAATTACATTTTTCTGCAATAAATGTTTTATCATGTTGTTCGAAACCTGTGTTTGTGGGGTTATGTGCTAAAGGAACGGGAAGAGGGATATTGTCAGAGAGAGAGAGAGAGAGAGAGAGAGAGAGAGAGAGAGAGAGAGAGAGAGAGAGAGAGAGAGAGAGAGAGAGAGAGAGAGTGACAAAAAGACGTTAAATAAAAAGGGGGGTATGTAGACAAATGTCCACCTGCAGAGAGAGAGAGAGAGAGAGAGAGAGAGAGAGAGAGAGAAACTGAGAAATAGTATATTTAACAGGTGTGCTGGTTGAATCCACTTCCCCCCCCCCCCCCCCCCCCCCCCCGGGACAACTAGCTACAATCACCTCAAACTCTATGCGGCCTGCTGCCCATTCTCTGCACTCACAACCCAGTGTCACTGTTATATTGTGCCAGTCCGTCATGTCTTCCGGTATTTCAACCCACTCTTTTTTACAATTGATGGTCTCTAGATCACACACCTGATGTATAGATATTTCTGCCTGTGCCATCCAGGACCTGCCTCGTCTTAGTCTATGATCCTTGACTATCCGCCATTATTGGTAGCGCCACAGTGATGACTGTGAATCTACAACAATGGCCAGACTGCGGGAGCAGCAAATTAAAAGAGGGGTGGCCAAACAAGAACACTACGCAGGAAGCCAAAGAAGATTGATAAACCAACACAGAACTGGCGTCGTTAGCCGCAACACGCTGCAGGATTTGCTGAGGAGGGGATCCGAGCACTTGTGGACTGAATGGTTCGATGTGCAACGAGGATGATCTGTCGACTAACTAACTAACTAACTATTGGTAGCGCCAGGATATGCCTCATGGAGGTCTGCCTTTGCCTTGTTAAATGAGTTGCGGTAGTCCTTTATGAGCGAATGGTTGCACTGCGCATGGGTTCCTGGACTTCTGATCCCTGTACTATTACACCTGGGTTGCCACAGGGATCTACCATGTCCCCAGTACTCTTTAATGTCTACACCAGCAAAGTCGCAGCTATTGAGACATGTTGTTGGTAGAATCTTGACATTTGCAGATGATGTGCTGGTGTACAGACAGGGCAGGGATAGGGACAGTTTGATTGCAGATTTACAGGTGGCAGTAAACATGGTGATAGAGTGGTGCATGGATGCAGAAACCCAGACAAGGCATCGGTTGTGTGGTACTCCCTGGATAACCGGATTGTGAAGGCAGACGTCCCATGTCTTCCTATTCCTGCCCCAATCACTGTCTTCCCATTCCTGCTCCAATCGCTGTCTTCCCATTCCTGCTCACACTTCACTTCGTTTCCGGTAACGAGCGGACGTGTTTTCACATGCTCTCTCGATTTTTGAATATTTTAACAAGTTTTACTTAATTCAATCGCGACGCTGTGTATATCATTGTGTTCGTTCTAAAAGTGGATTTACATACTACTCAACACTTCAAACTTATGTGACCGTTTATTTAGTGAAACGAGGGATTCTTTGTGATATGTGATGGTAAGAGCACCCATTTTTTAATGTTATCAATTATCAATTCACGTCAACATGAGAATTAGCCATGAAGGGCTAACAAGTGATAATCACCACGCACACCCTACAGAAGGGCCGGCGCTGTTATTTACTCCATCATTGTGATCGTTTTAAAACTGAATTTGCATACTCTCAACTGTCAAGTTTATGTGACTGTTTATTTAGTGAAATGAAGATTTCATTGTGACACGTGAGGGTAAGAGCATCCATTTTTGAATTTTTACCAATTATCGATTCACGACAACGTGAGACTTAACTATGTGTGACTAGCAAGAGATAAGCGCCACGCACGATCTACAGAAAGGCCGGCAGTTTTATTTACTCCTTGCCTTGTCGATCTGCCTATATTGCCAACAATGTCCTCCAACTTACGATTATCAACTGTGTCAAAGCGATGCAAAAATGTAAACAAAAACAAGACGGGACAAAGGTTAGTTAGCACGCCAGCTCAGCGACTGAATCGATCATCTTCATCGCCAATATCCTTCACGTTGTCTAGTGAACAATCAGACACTGCTTTCTTCGGCCGAAACACAGAGCCACAATGATTGTCGTGAACTAATTCAGGCTTTGGAGATGAGGTTAAAAGATCGTATTACCAGCAACACCAATAATATTATTGCGGATTTTAAAAAAGAAAACATTCTTCTTCGAGAGGAAATCCGAATCCTTAAAGAAGAGAAGGAGACTTTTAAAACATCCATACATGCCTTGAAAATAAAGCGTGCACAGTCATTTCATAAAAGTGCATAAACAGAAAGTATCCATGGTGTTGTAGATGCGTGTGTTACCAGTGAATGTTCGTCGCATAATGACATACAGACAGTTTCTACAAGCAACAAAACCACCACTAAACCTGTAGAACGCACACCATCTATCTACCCCATCGATGTGCATATCAGCAACAGGTTCCAGGCCTTAAGTGTAGACTCTCCAGCAGCAGACTTGGAATCACAGAGCTCAGTCGTTACCACTACTGGACATCAACAACCAACGCAAGCAAGCTATAATAAACAAGAACACAAGAAAGACGACAGTGACCTGTGGCAACAACAGTCCAAGCGGACACGCCAACAGCATGAAATAACAATAGATCACAGTGCAACACATGTCGTCATTGGAGACACCCTGCTGAAGGGAATCTATAGTGATCGCATGTCATCTTCTGACAGCGAATCAACTTCAATCTACTCTCTACCAGGCGCTGACATTGACAGGCTGACCGCTACACTGCGAAGATTCCAAGTGAACGACAGAATTAGGAGAGAAACAGTCCATATTGATGTCAATGACATAATGGATAATAAAATCATCAGCACCTCACAACTAGCTACATTGGAGGTTCTGTTGCGAAAAAAATTTCTTTATTTCATCTATCATTCCACCATGTTACGGGTTCCAGCGTCGTACTGCCGATGCTTCTAATCTAACGTTATATAAATTTTGTAAAAATAATAGCATGAACTTCATAAATAACACCCCTTACTTTACGTCACCGTCCGGAGCTCCTAAGAAAAAACTATACAGGGATCAAATATATTGTTCCAAGCTAGGAAGTAGCTTCCTAGCGAAGAACATAAAATATCCCGAACGTGCACAACAACCAGCACCAGTTACAGGAGTAAACTGAACTTCACCTCCGGCAACAGCCACCTCACTGTGTTCAGAATACACTTCTTCTCTTCCCACACCACCCTTGCCTGTACCCCAGGAAAACAATGTCGTGAATAGCAACCCAAGCTCCAATACAAATGTTGCTAACTATGATACTTTGTTTCCTACCTTGCCCGTAAAACAGTCTCCCTCTATGATGTCAAAGGGGTCACCGTTAAACAATGGTGCTGTGCCCCCGATGCCTGCTTCCAATGTAGGCACTTCCAGTGACACTTATAGCAGTCCCTCGCTGGACGGTAATCTACAATCCTATGAGTGGAACCGTCAACTTCAGCAGCTAATGCGGTACAATCCTGCAGTCCTGCACCAAGCATTCATGATATCACTCCAGCAAAGACATTTTCCTGCCCCATCTAACAGCCTTAACTACTTCTAAATAAAGTTTCAAAATCCCTGCAATTTTTATATCACAAGCGACATCTTCCTTTTAGTTTGTAATGTTTGCCAATCACGATCAGTGGCTCAACAAAAATGGTCTATATATAGGCATATTTCATCTGCTCAACAAATTACATGAGCTCTCGGTAATACTTACCAAACAGTTCCATGTGTTTGGAATCACAGAAAGTCGTGTCAACGACAAAATAACCGACTCCGAAATCTCACTTAAGGGGTTTAAAGTAATTCGGAAAGATGCAAATCAAAAAATAGGGACAGGTATTGCTGTATACATTTCCAATTCCCTCAACTGTTCCCGTAGAAGTGATCTCAAGACCGTAGGGATAGAATGTGTTTGGTTAGAGGTGAAGCCAGCCAGCCAACAACCGTTTCTCATCGGATACCTATATAGGAATCCTTGTGCCGGGTACAGTTTGTATGACTGCTTCACTACAATGATGGATAGATTGTTTACAGCAGGTAGAGAAATTATGATACTAGGTGACTTCAACATAGATATTAGTAAATCCAACCAGACATGGGACGATATCATTCTTTCTTACAATTTCAAACAACTAATAAACCGTCCCACAAGGGTTACTGACACATCCTCAACTATAATTGATCATATATATGTTACTTGTCCAGATAATATTATTGAATGTTCTGTTCCTGTTAGTACAGTTAGTGGCCATTACCCTGTATGTTGTACATGGTCAAGAATTTGGTTCAAATCTCTTAAACATAAACATGTAAGTATCAAATTTAGAAATTTTAAAGCATTTAACCAAGATTTATTTTTGCGAGATTTAAGAAAAGCAGTCCTTGATCACGTTTACCAACTTCCTGATCCGGACGATGCATTAGCTTTCTGGACGAAGACAGTCTACAATGTGTTCGATAAACACGTGCTAATCAAAGAAGTTCGAGTCAAAAATCAACATAAATCCCCATGGTCACTAGTGAAGTTCTGGAAGTCATGAGAGAGCGAGATACAGCACACAAAAATAAAGACTTCATCAATTACCGTAGACTAAGGAATACAGTTAAATATGAAATTCGTAGGATTAAAAAAAGATCATTTAAAAAATTTGATTGTAGATAATTCAAACAGTACAAATATATGGAAGGCTATTAACTTGCTAACCAATAAGAAATGCCCTACAGAATCAGCAATACCAAATTCTATAACATGCGATGAATTCAGTTGGTTCTTTCAATCAGAAATAGAGAACCTAAAGTCTTCAATACCAGAATCATCGTGTAATTTAAGTTCACTGGCATCATTCTGTGGAGAGAAGTGCACCAGAAATATTCCCGTTGAGATTCCTTAATGTCTGTTGCAGACGTTTATAAATATCTCTTCTTCTTCTTCTTCTTCGTTCATCCGTTTTGTTTTTTTCGGATGTGATTGCGTTGTGCCTGTTTACAGCAGAGCTGCGTTCTTGCGCCGTTAGGCCGACACATCCGACTTCTGCTGGCATTTGTTGACCGGGTTAACCTTCCCGGGGGTTTCTTCGGACGTTTGACTCTCACTGTTGTGGTGTTATCCCCCATCCCAGCTGGTCCATATAGAACAGCCACAGATCCTGGTTAGCCCTCAAGGGAAGGCAGGGGCAGACCATGGGCATTCCCCGCCATCCAAGGAGGCTTCCATACTTGCAGAGCCGATACATAGCGCTCTGGTACTGGGCTCACCCAAGGAATCGTCACGTCCTGCACATGGCTGCTTAGCCTCACTTCCGTATATTGGGCCTTCCGTTCACCATAGGCTGTTCTTCCGGAAACCAGAAGTATGCAGTCTGCAGATGACATCCACACAGTGAGCTTTCGATTCGGACTTTCCACGTAATGGATTTGCTATCCAAGCAATATTCCATTTTGTGCCACTAGGACACTTTTCCACCTTTTATGAAGCCCACACAGTGGGCTTTTGATTCGGACTTTCCACGTAATGGATTTGCTATCCAAGCAATATTCCATTTCATGCCACTAGGACACTTTTCCACCTTTTATGAAGCCCACACAATGGGCTTTTGATTAGGACTTTCCACGTAATGGATTTGCTATCCAAGCAATATTCCATTTTGTGCCACTAAGACACTTTTCCACCTCTTATGAAGCCCACACAGCGAGCTTTCGATTTGGACTTTCCACATAATGGATTTGCTATCCAAGCAATATTCCATTTCATGCCTCTGGGTCTTCATGCACCTTTAAATGTCAACCTGTATGTAGTTAAAGTAAGCTGTGGTCAACTTTAGCTTGTTGATATCTCCATAGAGCTTGTCCTCAAATGAAGCAGGTGTGGGCCAAAATATCTTTCTCTGTTCTGCATACGTTGGGCAATCCTGCAGCAAATGTTTTGCTGTCATTTTTCCAGTTCTACAATTACATTCATCGGTATCTCCTATCTTTAGTTTATTGAACAAGTGGTATTTCAGCCTGTTATGTCCTGTGCGGAGTCTGAAGATTGCTACTTGTTCTCTTCGGTCGAGTTTGTAATATGCATCATCCTTCTGATGGCCTGGATGCTCTGATTCCCATTTGGTTCTATAAGTGCTTTTTATCAACCTCTTTACCTCATTATAGGTTATGTCTATGTCAGGCTGTGGTAGTCGTCCCCCCTCTTTTGCCAGTCTGTCAGCCTCTTCGTTTCCAGGTATACTGCAATGTGATGGGATCCACTGTATTACAACTTTTTTGGATTTCTGGCATAGACCATGGAGTGCTGCTCTTAGGTCAGTTAGTTCTGTGCTGTTATTGCTCTTCAGTATTGAGACAGCTGACTTTGCATCTGTGAAGATAGCTATTTGCTTCTCTTTATTTGCCTCCATCAGGAGCATTTCTGCTGCAGTTTTCAAAGCCTCTACCTCCGCTTTGAAGTTACTTGAAAATTTTCCAGTTGCCATTGAGTGTGTTTTTTTCACTCCATTTTTTAAATTTAGGAGAATTCCTCCTCCTCCATTCTCTATTGAATTTTTGGCTGATCCATCTGTATATGCATGGGTCCAATTCCTGCTTGGGTAATGTTCTTTTATGTAGTTTAGGGTTATTTCTCTTCTTTCGGTTTCATGCTGAGTGTTCTTTTTCTCAATACCAGGAATGTTTTCTATCATCTCAGGCAGTTGCTGCTGTCTCCAAGCTGGGAACTTGTCTGCATTTGGGGGTTTTTTTATTTGGGGCCCCTTAAGGGACTGTTGGAAATTTTTAAAAAAAAAGGGTTTTTTGGGGGATTTTTTTTAAAA
>JACEFZ010021486.1:7500-11186 GCA_014155875.1 Cepaea nemoralis
ATGGTGCATAATTCATTCAAAATGAATGCTTTGTTTAATTCTACCACACCTGTTAATGTTTCTTTCATGCTTTTGTAATAAAGCCATTGGAACGGGTTTCAAATGAAAGTCCCTAATATATGCACTGAGTGCATCCAGAAATGCAGATAAACAGTACAGGTTTACCAGGGGACATAACGATCTTTTGGAATCGTTCCAGTAAGTGGCATTTTGGGTATATAGTGCCTCACACATTTGTATATACCAATAGGCTATGTTGTCAATACCATAACAGCCAACTTTACTTCCCAGAATAGTTCATGGTGTCCGTATTAGGCTGGGTGCCTGGATATCAAGGCAATTAAAAAGAAAATATCTGGTTCCAGGGATATTTACAAGCATGAGCACGATGTCATCAGTGAACGTGCCATCCACTTCGCTACCACTGCCTATTGGGCGCACTTAGGGTCATACGAATAAAATGTTAGCTCTATATCTTTTAGAGAACGTCGCAGTCAACCCCAGCATTTCATGGCAGTTTGTGATTTCTTGGCAAGGTTACGCTCAGTAGTTTCCATTGCTCTCTGAACGACCGAAATGAAGCAAGTCGGCCAGATTTCAATTCGCCAGCAGCTGTCTTTCGAGCTCGATATCGAATTGGGGGATTACGAATTGCATTCGTCACCCCTTAGCCACAGCACCAGTGTATGCAATTCTATTAGTTCTGATAAATATCTGTGCATTTTTATCAGATGGTTTTTTTTCAATGTGCGCCTGGTAGTTCTAGACACCAGATCTATCCTGGTCAAGGGATAGACTGAAATGTCTCGCACTGCCAAGCTCACGTTGAAATAGCTTCTGAATAAATTCATAGATAGAAGTGGTCTACCGGTGCGCGTGAGGAAAGCAATGAGTAGTAAGACTGCAAGTTACCATACATGCCGTAAGAGACGGCTAACGTATGTGATGGGAGACTAAGTACCTAATCAAGTCTTATTGCTGTAAAATCTAACCAGTCATGGCAAGTGCAGGAAGAGCTTGGTGTCAGTTGTTGGAGGGTAAATGTTGCATTGAGTGATGAAAGAGCGAAGAAGATTAAAAATAAGAGTAAGACGACGACGACGACGATGAAGAAGAAGAAGAGGAAGAAGAAGAAGAAGAAGAAGGTGATGATGATTAAGAGGAAGAAAAAGAGGAGGAGAAAGAGGAGACCGAGGAGGAGTGGGAACATGAAGAAAACGAAAAAATAGTAGTAGCTATTATGTGGTGCTAATCCGCATATTTATACACCAATCGACACTCGCTGGTGGTGTCAGAGTAAGCAAGTAAACTGAATGCACTTGTTACTTCCTAATGCTTTTCCCGGCACCTATTTTAGACTAAGTTAAATTATGGCCCTAAGTCAATTAACAACAAATAATAATAATTCAGCGATGTCATACTAGTAATTGTTTTACGTTTCCCAGTTTTGCAAAGTGTCAGCTGAAATAACAAGGAACACAATTTGAATTTATTGGCTTGAAATGAGTTGGTTGAAGGTATATGCCCCAATGGAGAATAAGTGGCGATGAAAGTATATGCATCTATTTCTATGGATTTCTTCAGGTCATTAAAATATTTTGGAGAGTACCATTCACATGTATTAATTAAACTTTATAAGTGCAACTAGAACATTATATAAACAATAAGAAAGAGAAAAAAGCTTTTTTTGATCATGTGATCAGAAGAGAGGCGTTGGAGAATATCGTGACAACTGGAAAGATCGATGGGAAGAGGCAGAGGCAGACCAAGAAAAATGATGCTGGATGGATTGCGACGGTGGCATGGAGGAATATCAACGGCAGAGTTGATCCAGAAAACCAATGACCGAGATCTGTGGAGAGTCGTGACCGCCTACGCCAGTCGGCATGGCGCTTGATAATGATGAAGTGCAAAGGAAATAAGCAAAAATCAGAGTGCAGATTAGATAATAATAATCTTCACATGATATACTGATAAGCATGTACGATCTTGTTTGGTTTTCACATACCATTACCAGTCTCGAATCAGGTCTGTGTTCTTGTCTCGGGACATTATACAACTGAATGAAAACCAGCACAAGGCGACCTGCTTCCAAATGGCCCCAGCTGTGTTTTGAACGTGGTATGCATGATTAGGAATTGCTTTCGTAAGCCCTTCACTAGAGCTACGGCAGTAAGGTAAGACATGGGCAGATAAATACGAGAAAAACATAAGTAAGAGAATGGAAGTTGAAGACAAAAAGCAGTAGAAGTAAGATGGAAAGGTAAAAGCAATATAAATTAGAGAAGACCGAGGACATTCCAAAGCGACAGACAATAGCGAAGTCGCGAACGAAGAGGGCAAGGGAAGTAGAATATAGGCATAGACAGACAAGTGCAATACAGGTTAGGGAATGATGACAAAAAAAAGCGAGAGCTAAACTATGGTGGGAAAAGACAATTGTAATAAAGATAACATAAGAATAAGAAAACACAAGTACAATAGAGGTTAGATAAAGCTATGAAAGATGAGTTAATAAAATAAAGAAAATAAGTGCCCTTCTTGCCCGATATCTGTATATGTGAACTCAAAGCACTAGATTTAAGGCGTCATCAGCCCGAACTAGTCATGACGTACTCCATTATAGCCTGTTTTCCGTGCTTCTATTGGATGATTAAACTACGAATGTTTCTGTTTATCTCTCTTTGTTTCGAAATATGCACCTACCCTACTTATTATTTTCCTCTGCTCCACCCTGGGAAAATCATACATAAGTCTCATCGCCATGCATGATATTTCTCTAGTGCACACGAGGAGGATGAGCACGGCTTCATTTTGTACTCGTGTTCGTCCAGTAAGTATCCAGATATTGTCTGGATAATTCAAAGGCGAAGATTGTTAAGTTTAGTAACTTCTTGAAAGCCGGTCTCCGTGGGTATAGGCTTGCAAACGCAATCGCGAGCCGCTTACCACACGTTCAAAACGTAACGGCGACCGATTTGAAAGCAGACCGTGTCATGCTGGGGTTTTAACGTGTTGGTATGGGAGCCAGTGGTTCAGAAAGCAATGGAAAACCCCTGAACGTAAAACTTGCCAAGATAACAACAGCAGTAAAATGCTGGTGTTGACAGCGATGTCCTGTAAATAGGATATGTAAAAAAAAATACTTCAAAGTGAACAGTACACATCTGGCACTTGTTGGTGGACTGGGCAGCTATCAGCAGATTTCCCGCGCTTTGTTTTTCAAAATTTCGTCTGCCCAGTTGACTCCATTGCAGGAACAGCGTATTGTGATGACATTTTTGGTATTGTGATGACATTTTTGACAATCCCGCAGAAAGTCATTGTCTACTGTCATGTGCGTTTGGAGAACAAACTGTAGCATGTTTATCAGGGTTTGCATGGTGTAACCGCTTTCGTGAAGGTCATGAACCCATCGAGAATTGAGTCCCGTGAATGTCGACAGGAAAAATGGCCATACACAGACACAGTGACGAAAAGGTTGTTTTGGACCATTAGCGAGTTACTGCACGTAGAAGTCGCGATTATTATTGGCATAAGTAAAAGTTCTGTGGACATTAGGGATCACCTCAATTTTCACAGTTTCCCGTCGATGGGTGTCGAAACAACTCAAATATGGAAAAAAGAAACAAACCAAAACTAAAAAAACCCAAAAAAATTTTTGGGCTAAGGGTACGGGTGCAAAA
>JACEFZ010021488.1:0-102500 GCA_014155875.1 Cepaea nemoralis
GCCCAACTATTACTGTTGGTACATTCGTCTGTTGTATGGCTGCTTACATTCCCCCAATAATACATCTGCTACTGAATGTTCCCCAAGCGTGTACCTAACATGCATAATTGTCTGTCTGTCTGTCTGTCTGTCTGTCTGTCTGTCTGTCTGTCTGTCTGTCTGTCTGTCTGTCTGTCAGCTTATATAATTTAGTATGCTCACAGCATTCATATTTCTATGTTTTATGTAAGTGCAACACGCGTAATAGATAACATACAATTGATATACGACAGATTAGAAGGGACGAGTGTACAATGGACCTGCGTGCCCAATTTGTGGCCCTTTAACAATAAAGATAAGTCATTCCTTCCTGACTGGATTAACTGTCACTATTGGATGTCTCGCTTGTATATCAGCGGCCATTACTGTATGTCTTGTATTCTTGTGTTCGGTGATGTCCTCGCAAAAGCCTAACCACTGTTGTTATTCCCGTGAAAAGCCCGGGGCTGCCGTTGTTTCATGCGGCAGTAGTGACCCTGACTTCAGCAAGTGTCATCTCTGCCAGAGATGGTCGTTAGTCTTGTCTGTGTCAGATTGTGGTGTCTCGCCAGCAAGGGTTATCGTGTAAGCTCCTTTCTTGCAGAAGTTGTTGGGCTTCTCTTGATCCCATGCTGGTTGCTTGGGAAACGAACACGCAGACAGCTTGGCCGGGTCTGCACTGCTAGGTAGTGTATTGGTGCACCGTAAGGCAAATGTGGTTATGACCTCTTTTTTATCTGTGTATAGAGTGGAAAACAATGGCAAACTACTGAACGTAAACTTGTCAAGAGATCACAACAGTAAAAATGGCTGGTGTTGTGTTGTCTGTAAAGGATATGCAACTACTAATAGTGTGTGCGCAAGAGGGACGAGGATTAGCGATTAGGATAGCTTAATCATCAGTGCCTGGACGAGATGTGTGCCAGGAAACGTCAGGCAGTGACCAGATGATAGATCTGGCCGACCGACACTTAATTTCTGTTAGCATTAATTGGCGTGACTCTTCGCTGGTCGTTTCGTGAAGATGAGAATGGAGGACGTTCCTAGTGTTGTGATCCATCAGTTGTGACTAGCAACACAATCTGGAATCTACATGTGCAGTCACGAATGCACAATGACAACATTTTGTACTCACAATAAGCCATAGCAAAGGCTTGTTATGTGATAGTCGTGGGGTGTGTGTGTGTGTTTGTTGTGTGGGTGTGGCTTTATGTGTGTGCGTGAGTGTAGAGAGAGAGAGAGAGAGACGAGAAGGGCCGCGAGAGCAAGAGAGATAGAGAGAGCGATAGAGAGAGAGAGCGACGGAGAGAGAGAGGAGATGAGAGAGACGAGAGAGAGAGAGAGAGAGAGAGAGAGAGAGAGACGAGAGAGCAGAGACGGAGAGCCATACGACAACTAGGCGTAGTGGTATAAACACTGTTCTTGTTATAACGATATTCTTGATTAGCCGCAGAAACTGAGAGTTGGACGCGATGACAGCCATTATAAGTCCTTGCCAAGCCCGACCATAATTGAGGACTAACTCTGCCACTGGACACCGAGAGAGCCCATAACGTGAGGCACCAACCACTGCTGGTGCTGGTCATCGATGTTATCACTGACTGGGGGAAACTACTGGGTGCAGGACACAGGTGTCCACAACTGGAGGACTGTAAGTACAGGAGATAGGTGTCCACAACGGGAGGATTGGAAGTACATGGGACAAGTGTCCACAATGCGAGGACTGGAAGTATAGGACACAGGTGTCCACAATGATAGGGCTGGGACTACGTAACATCCATCCATACCTTGTGGAACTGGCCCAGCGACTGAGTTCCCGGCACTGAAAGTATTTAACTCCTTTTCAAGGCACGGGAAGCATCGGGTGTATGATGCTAGTCCCATATAGTTAGCCCATTCTGCACTGATGGTCACTGTAGGTCAGCGTTACAGCACTATCACATTTTCCAGGCACAGTACAACTGTGTGAGGTGGTGGTCTGGGGAGGACACAGCTAAGGCTGTACTCAGGAGTGAAGACAATTCAAAGCGACACCTGCAGATGGCGTGGGTACGTCAGATATCCAAGAACTAAAAATGACAGTTGGTGCCAGCAACTAATCACATTGGCAATGTTGAGTTAGAAGAAGATAGACAACTCTTCTCTCTGACTATATACTTGCTTTTTGTGTTGTTTGCTACGTGGACTCCAGTAAATGATTGCAACAGTTGTGTCTCTGCAGGTTCTGGCAACAGGCGAGGATCTGCAGACACCCACAAGTCCCATGGTAAGTAGATGGTGTATTGTCATCACTACCCACTGTGGTCCCGTCATGTCTCTGCTGTCTACAGCACGACGGTTGCCTCTATTTCAGTATCAGTTACGAGTGTTGTTGTTGTTAATTACAGTTTATTGTTGGTTACTGACCGAACACGGCACCGCCCTCTTTGGCCAAGGTGTAGTGAATGCGATTTGTAATCTCGTATACCGTGTTCCAAATCAGATGCGAACAATCTGGAAGCAAACCAGCATGTGTTGATATTTCACGATGGTGTGAGTGTCGGCGGTTCAGAAAGCAATGGCAAACTACTAACCGTGAACTTGCCAAGTAAAAGGGAAACACATCCAAAGAATACTGGTCACACAACAACACACACTGTGGAGCAGCAACACTGGTCACACAACAACACACACTGTGGAGCAGCAATACTGGTCACACAACAACACACACTGTGGAGCAGCAATACTGGTCACACAACAACACACACTGTGGAGCAGCAATATGGTCAAACAACAACCACACACTGTGGAGCAGCAACACTGGTCATACAACGACACATACTGTGGAGCAGCAACACTGGTCACACAACAACACACACTGTGGAAGCAGAAACACTGGTCATACAACAACACACACGTGTGGAAGCAAGCAACAATGTTTACACAACAAAAACACTGTGGAGCAGCAACACTGTTTCACACAACAACACACACTGTGGAAGCAGGAAACCACTGGGCACACAACAACACACAAGTGGAGCAGTAAACACTGGTCACAAAACAACACCACACACACTGTGGAGCAGCAACACTGGTCACATCACAACACACACTGTGGAGCAGTACACTGGTCACACAAACAACACACACACTGTGGAGCAGCAACCACTGGTCAACAACAACACACACTGGGAGCAGTAACAACTGGTCACACAACAAACACACGTGGAGCAGCAAACACTGTGTCACACAACAACACACACTGGTGGAGGCAGCAAACTGGTCAACAACAACACGACACTGTGGAGCAGGCAAATACTGGTCACCAACAACACACACTGTGGAGCGAACCACTGGTCATACAAACGAAACACAATTGTGGAGCAGCAACACTAGTCACACACCAACACACACTAGTGGAGCAGCAACACTGGTCACACAACCAACACAACTGTGGAGCAGCAACACTGGTCACACAACAAAACACACACTGTGGAGCAGCAATACTGGTCACACAACAACACACACTGTGGAGCAGCAACACTGGTCATACAACGACACACACTGTGGAGCAGCAACACTGGTCATACAACAACACTAACTGTGGAGCAGCAACACTGGTTACACAAAACAACCACCACACTGTGGAGCAGCAGCAACACTGGTCACACAACAAACACACTGTGGAGCAGTAACAATGGTCACACAACAACACCACACACACACCTGTAGCAGCAACATGGTCACACAACAACACACACTGTGGAGCAGTAACACTGGTCACACAACAACACACACTGTGGAGCAGCAACACTGGTCACACAACAACACACACTGTGGAGCAGCAACACTGGTCACACAACAACACACACTGTGGAGCAGCAACACTGGTCACACAACAACACACACTGTGGAGCAGCAAACATGGTCAAACAAACAAAACACCACTGTGGAGCAGCAACACTGGTCACACAACAACACACACTGTGGAGCAGCAACACTGGTCACACAACAACACAGTAGATATTACAACACTGGTGAGATGATGCCTCAGATTGCAGATGTGGTCCACAATATTAGCCCTAGAAAACCCAGTGTGGGGCAACATGTCAGGGAATCAGGGACACCGCTCTGCTCAACATCCATGCCCAGACGGACTCACGGCAAACGTTGATCGGTGAAGAAGAAGGGGAAGGGGATGAGTGGAGAGTAAGGACGGCAGGGAGTAAAAAGAAGAGGAAGAAGAAGAAGCTAGTACAAGAGGTTTCTTTAACAAAGTTAAGACCTCCGGTGTAAGACTGCCCATGCCGTTCTGCCACGACAAACTGCGCCTTAAATTACATGCCCGTATACCCCCACATGTCTGGTCTACGGGCCATTTACTTGTTTCTTATGTTTTGAAATGCAGAATTGTCAGACTACAGTCTCGCGGAGGTGTCTCTGTCTGATGCCTTCATTTGATCTGCGTGAGTTCCGTGGATGATCAATATATGCTTTGCCTTCTGTGTTTATACTCGCTGGCAATGTCTCTAGAGAAACAAACAGAGGGCAGTCATTCTTCAGGCGTTCGTAAATCAATAAGACAAACCTATGTTTACACAGGGACTGTTGGAAAGTAATGCACAAGTTTTTGTTGTTTTTTTTTTGTTTTTTTCCGGAAACTATTTGTTCCAAATGAATGAAGTTTACAAACAAATAGATGCTTACTCCCTGTAAACATGTTAGTTTTCTACATAATTCCGATCAACGTGTAAGGCCTAACGTCTGTGTGTAACACGTGCATGCATGCCTTGGCCGTACCAGGTATTCACCTGCTCACGGAGCCATTACTTCACTGCATGAGTCACACCCTCATCATCATCATCATCATCATCATCATCATCATCATCATTACACCTTGACCAATAGAGTGCATTTTTAAGTGGACCATAAAGGGAGCCAACTCGGAGCAAGAAGAAGGATGACGGAGTAGTCCAGCCCAGTTTAGCAATTGCCTCCCTTGTTTAAGAATGTCCAATTTATTTTGCTGTTTCGTTTTGGTATTACTGTCTTCTTGTGGCAACCATAATTTCTGATTCTTAGTTTTATTCTAACCGTCGCTGCTGGCACCGTAAAATAATCACATCCACTAAATGTTGCAGATCCTGCTCATTGTCTACAATCAATACTCTATCATCTGCATATGTTATATTGTTGGTGTCAGCAATATGTACTATATCATCAACATTTATGATATTGTTGAGGTTGTCTGCAATCAATACTGCATCCTCTGCATATATCATACTGTTGATGTCAGCAATAGTACTGTATCATCTGCATGTCTGCTATCGTTGATATTGTCTGAAATCAATACTGTATCGTTGATGTCTGCATTCAATTCTGTATCATCTTCGTATCTGATATTTTTTTATCCCGCACTCAATACTGTATCATCTGCACATCTGATATTGTTGATATATGCAATTAATACTGTATCATCTGCAAATCTGATATTGTTGATATATGCAATTCAATACTGTATCATCTGCACATCTGATACTTGTTGATATATGCAATTAACTGTAGTATAGGTAGTATAAGAGATAAGTAGGCCACAAACGGTCAGAAGGGCCAATGTGCGGCAATTGGTTAGCCCTTCGAAGATAAATTGTTTGTTCGTCGTTCGTTCGTCCAGTGTTGTTACCACGATGACGCTTCCTACAAGTCATTTAAATGGGCTTGAAATGTTCAAATATCCATCTTGTTCTCTAAAAATCCACAACGCATCACCGCGGTCAATTTCCTAGATGCTCCGGGTCCTTGGTAAATGTTCGCACGGTGCAGTAAGCTGATTGTCCTTGGTTAAATGTTGTACGGTCTGGACGATGATTGCCCTGGGTTAAATTCTTCGTACGGTGTGGACGCTGATCGTCTGTTGGTAAATGTTGTACGGTGTAGACGCTTATCGTGCCTTGGTAAATGTCGTGCGGTGTAGATGCTGATTGTCCCTTGGTAAATGTGGTACGGTGTAGATGCCGATCGTCTGTGGTAAATGTCGTAAGTGTAGATGACTGACCGTTCCCGTCACAAAACGCTGTAAACAAGTTGGACTGACCTCCATACTTCCCTCATTATACAACACACATGAAAGGAAAAACAGGTATGGAGGTATTACATGTTACTGTCGCATCAACTTCTCTTGATTTGCTCTGATGACTGACTGGCACAGATGATCGTTTGTAATAGGAGTTATACTTCCCAATAACACAAAGCCTTGGCTGAATTTATAGACCATGGTGTTGCACATGCAGCATTATCCTCTCTCTGCCTGCCTAGTTTATTCCAGAAGAAAGGTAACTCCACATACATCTGGAACAAGACAAGCTGCAAAAGTTGCCGGATCAGCCAAAGAAATTCTCCTAACTGTCCGCCTGTCGGAGCTTCATTCTAGAACCACTTGCCGAACTAAGGTTACGGCCTGAGTTCTGCCCTGGAATGACAATCTTTAGGATGCATTTCTCGAACTAGGGTAAGGCTTGTAACTCTCCCAACTGCACTCCTCCGCACAAAGCGGTTGGTACATGTGGTGTCGAGGTTTGGTCAGCGGCGCCAACATTCGGTGCTAACAGAAAGCAGGGTAGACTCTACTTGTTGGACGGTAGTTCAGGTCTATATGATCGAGACTGACACTAATTTGATGATGTTGACTTACTTAATTAACAATTCGTATGTAGCATAATGTTTTCGCATATTTACCAATGTACACCCGTTCCATCAATGTGAAGATCTGGGAGCAATTTCTATTCTGATCGTCCTTTACTTTATCGAAAGTCTAAAAATTCTCTCTCTCTCTCTCTCTCTCAAACACACACACACACACACACACACACACACACACATTACATACATAGAGAGAGAGAGAGAGAGAGAGAGAGAGACGCAAGACCGCACCATGCATGCAGCACGCCCACACAAACACACCCCCACCCCATCGATTCCCACTCCCACACACAAGCCAGCCCCAACACACCCCACCCCCACACACCACCACACTTCACCCCCACTACCCCACACTCCCAACCACCCAACACCACACACACAACACACACAACACAACCAAACACCTCTCACACAATCACACACACACCAAACACCACACATCATTACACACACACATTCACACACACACAACAAAAACACACACACACAAATATATATAATATATCAGTGGAACCAGCTTAACAAGGCCAAATGCGTTCTGAACCTTACTCGGTTACGCGAAAACACTCGTTAAGCGAAACAGTTTCCCCATACAAATTAACTAAAATACGATAACGCGTTTCCATGGCCGAAAAACATAATCAAAATATGTGTATAACGTCTACAATAAAAAATATTATACATTTATTTTGAGCGTTGATCAGCTTCCGCTTCTATCGGCGGAACGGAATGAACAGCCAACTGGAATGAGAATTCGATTTGCTAGAAAACTAAAACAAAAAATTGAACTAAGTTATTTACAATTTATAATGCATACCTATTTCTTTTTACTAGAAAGATGTCTAGAGAAATTTGTTTTGCCGACGGTTCAGAATTTGGTGGAAAGCGACACAGCATTTATCATTACATAATTAGTGCTCTCATAGCCACTCGCTTTATTAGGGTGATGATTCTCAATTGTTACGATGCAACAGTGTCCCATGCTTTCAGCATCTCTTATGCGCCAGAAGATTGTGGTTTACTGTACCTTCCCTCCTCCTCGGACAAACTCTCCTCCACAATTCCTTGCTGCTGAAACACAATGTAAAGTCAATAAGCTCCGGTGGTCAGCTTTTGGCTATGCCTTCCAAAAGCTCATTCGATATCTTGTTATCCACCTACAGTCCCATGATCTGCGCCAAAGACACAATCTCGTGAATACAGGCTCCACAGGTTACTGTCTCAAACCCGTCAAAGTCACAGTTCGACACCGCACTCCGGCCAAAAGCTCTGTCCAAGCAGAAGTGAGGGTTCCTCTTGGTAACCCCATTCCCACGCCCCTTTCGATATCTTGAGGCAGGCAACGAGGTGGAAAGTGATCAATTTCCAGAGCTTTCTGAGAGTGGGATTGCTCCCTCAGTCACCTCAAAACAACGCTCGAAGAGAGCTTTAGTGTAGAGCTTATAAATTTAGAAATAACCTGCTGGGTCCATAGGCTGGAGTAACGGAGTAGTGTTGGGAGGGAGAAACTGGACTTGATGAATGTAAATTCTTAAGAAGGTCTCATGCTAGCTGTTGACAAGAGCACAATACAGGGACTTCCCTCCCCTCGTTCACCCGTTATGCCGAAAACGTCACCGTTCAGCGAATAATATTTTACAATTATTTGCTCGTTACGCGAATTGCTCGTTATGAGAGGTGACTCGTTAAAGCGAGGTTCCATGTATTACACACACAACACACAAACACACGCACACACGGACACACACAACCAATGATAAAACTATGCTGAATGCGGTCTCAGAGCGGGTGCACGTGTGTATGACTGTGAAAGCGTTGGCACATCTCGTATGGTGGAAGATGTAGCCAGTCTAGGTTCTAATCTGCCTACCTGGTCTCTCCCACGCCCGCGGTCATCTTGGATGTTCCTGTACCAGGTTGTGGCAAAACAATCAGTCCATGTCATCTGCCCTCCTAAGACTTTTTCTGTATGTCATTACTCTTCCTTAGCCCCAATTACCTACTGTCGTCATTCATCATCATGTAGCCATGCCAATAAGCGTAGGTGGTCATGTTCGCCACTCAACCCGATCACCAGGTCGGGGATGATCTGTGAGCACTTGTCTCGGCCATACAAAGTGGCCATGCTATCCAGGTATGTACTTCTCATGGCCGTCCCTTGTTCTGTTCCACTCATCTTGCTAGTGTCACCGTAGTTCTCCAATTTATTCTTCTCTAAGTATCCAAAACAAAAAAGGTACTGCCTACGTTAATCTTCTTCTAATAAGTTCACGATTTTCATGCGTACTTCTTGTAGGGACATGGTATGACTCTTCTGGTCTGTTCCATGGTATTCTGGCATTTTTTATTCTCTACAGAAACCACATTGCACAGCATCAGATTTTCAGCTTTGTTCGCTCATTGTCCACGCTTCACATCCATACAAAAGTATAGGTTCTATATAGCACTTAAACACTCTTTTTTCTCATTGTCCACGCTTCACATCCATACAAAAGTATAGGTTCTATATAGCACTTAAATACTCTTTTTCTCATTGCAAACGACATCTTTCTATTAGTCAGTATGATTTCATCTTGTACATAGGTACCTTCGCCATGGCGATTCTTGTTCTAATCTCTTCAAGGCATCTCCCATTAGATGTTATGACTGTTCCGAGATAATTGTACCGATTCACATTTTTAAGAATATTCCCATTTACTTGTATATATTTTTTTAATGTTGCATATCCCTTACAGGACGTTGCGGCCAACACCAACATTTTTCAGCTGCTGTTGATGTACTAGGCAAGTTTTTACGTTCAGTAGTTTGCCATTGCTTTCTAAACGACCGGCTTACATACCCCCGTAAGTTACCAGCGCGACACGATCCGCTGCCGAATCTCGTGCACATGTTTTCCCCACGTGAATATACGGGATTAAGAACAACGTCGTTAACACCTAGACCAGGGAGACCGACCTGTATATTACACTGTGGTAATTCCTTTTTCCAAGTGACTACCATAATCTGTGTATTCTTACAATTTAATTCTACCACGAGTTGTTCACTGTGTGTAACAACCGCATCTACTAAATGTTGCAGATCCTGTTCAGTATTTTCAATCAAGACTGTATCATCTGCGTATCTAATGTTATTGATGTTACGTCTCCCAAAGGTGATTCCTCTGATATCTTCTACATTTCTGAACAAACTTTCACTGTACAGGAAAAAAGAGATGTAGACATAACACATCCCTGTCGCACATCTCTCTTAATAGGCTGATACTGGTTTACTTCATTATTTTTTTTTATTTGCGCTAGCTCGCTTTGAATTTAAGCGTAGTCCATACACACTAGTTCCAGTAGTGCTGGACTGAATGTTTCGTGTAGATTAGCTTTTACCTGTTAACAGTGTCCCTCGCCATCAGGCGAACCCACTCCGACTTCAGAGGTACTTGTAATTTACGTCCCCAAGTCAAGGACGGCAGGTCAACGTTCTTTTTTCAACTGCCCGGTGTAGGGGTTGAACCCCTTACCTCGACTACAGTATACCGGATGTTTAAGAACGCTCGTTCTTATCCATTCGATCATGGTGACCTGCGCACTTTATTATTAATCTTTAAGGCAGTTTGTTGTTTCCAATATATGTTTTATTGTTACGAGTCTTCTTCTTCTTCTTTGCGTTCTTCCGGAGTGTTTTTCAGATGTGATTGCGGTGTGTCTAGTTAGGCACCCTTGGGTCGAACCCTTAGGCCAATACATCCGACTTTTAGCGTGCATTTTTGACCAGGTTAGCATTCCTGGGAGACTCTCACTTTTGTGGCTACCGTCCACCTCCCAGCTGGTCAAGTTGGAACAGTCGAAGACTGCACGTTCATCCCTCAAATGAAGGCAGGGACAGTCCATAGCATTTTCCGCCATCCTGGGTGGTTTCCATAATTGCAGAGCCGACACATAACGCTCTGGTACTGGACTCACCGAGGGAATCGTCACGCCCTGCTCATGGCTGCTTTAATTCCTCACTTCAATATATTGAGCATTTCCTTCGCCCCGGGCCGTTCCCGCACAAACCAGACAGGTCTGCAGATGGTATCCACTCAGCGAGTTTACGGACATGTGCTTGTCGTTGTGCCCGTCAGAGCTGTTCCCGGCACGGTGGACATTCGGAAAACTACCTAGTCAGAACTGTTCCGAACAAGAGCGGCATTCGGAAACTAGGTAGTCAGAGCTGTTCCTAGCACGAGAGACATTCGGACGAGACATTTCACTCGGACGTAAATGCGTAGTGCCAATTTTTAGTTTGCCACCCGTAGGACGGCACTTCCGACTTCAGCGGGTATTTTTTAATGAGGTTAGCCTTTCTCTGGTTTCGAGGCACTTTAGACTTATTGTTGTGATGTCACCCACATCTCAGCTAGTCAAGATAGAACGAACATCGACATCATGGTCAGCCCGCAAGGGAAGGCAGAGGCAGACCATGGCATTCCCCGCTATCCAAGGAGGCTTCCATAATTGCAGAGCCGACACATATTGCTCTGAGACTGGGCTCACCCAAGGAGTTGCCACGTCCTGCTCATGGCTGCTTTAGTTCCTCATTTCCATGTGTTGGGCATCTCGCTTGCCACTGGTCGCTCAAGCACACACCAAGAACAGTCAGACTGCGGGCGACATCCACTCGGTAAGCTTTTGCTTTTGACTTCGGACCACGCAATAGATTCGTTAGCTGTGCGTTCCATTTCGTGTTATTGAGACGTTTTTTCACTTTTGTCTACACTCTATGAGTTAGATACAGACAGTTTTCGTAACCATTTCATTCGACTGGGGCACTTTCTGCATTTTAGTACTCGCTCACGAGGTAGGCTACATGTGCTGCCGGCTCAGCACCTTACCTCCGTGCAGCAGTGAACGAGAAACGGCCTGGCCCTCTCATCCGGGGATCCCTCATATCCCCAGCTGAGAGCCTTCGAACTTGTATCAGACCTGGGCATGTAGCGTGCTCAGTATCTCACCTATATTTTTCGGTAGGTGGGTGTCGGCCCGGCTCTCACATCCGAGGGTTTATGGCTTAGAGGCGTTCAGCCTCAACCCTCGACAGAGAGCCTTAGAGTATGTGTCCGGACCAAAACTTCTGCCTTCGTGCGCCTTATTTAAACTTTTGACTGCTATCCTCAGTCTACCTGCAGAGCAGCAGGTTGTGTCTCTCTTAGTCTGGCCCCTATCCCATAAGCTGTCCGATATGTAGTTTTAATGCATCGGCAAGCACATGGGGTCAATGGGACATGCAAGCTCCCCCACCACGGCAAGGTGGAGACACATCGGGGGAGGTTACGAGTCTAAGGACTTTCCCATCAATTTGTAGATCTGCAAGCATCTTCATCATGTTGACATGTCATACTATATCGAAAGCCTTTGTGTGGTCAATAAAGCAAAGGTGTACTGTGTGTTACTGTGTAACTTGGTTTAGCATTAAAGTATCTCAAAATATTATTTTTTTTTAATATTTGCTCTTCTCTAAGGCATTATCAAGGTCACTATCATATGGGTGGCAGGATTCTAGATAGAACGACAATTCTAGTCGTGAGCTTCCCTCGTGCTAACCCCAGTTGTTGTCACTAGAGCTCACATGCTGTCCGCCTGACTGGCTTTCTGGGCATGTCACGCATCAATGTATCGGTATCATCTGTGTCTGCTGACTGTTGTGTAACTGTCTTTAACTCTTTAAGTCTCGTCTTTCAATCATAGTTAACTCTACCTAGATACCTAACTTAGATATATGCTATCTGCACCACTTTCTGCTGTTGGGACATAATCTTGACTGATCCATCCATCCATCATGTGCCATGCCGATACGCGCGGGTGGTCATGATTCGCCATTTCATTCGATCACCAGAGTCGTGGATCGTCTCAGTGTTCCTGTCTCGACCATACTGCGTGGTCAAGCCAATCAAGTATTTACTTCTCTGTCTTCTCCTTGTTCTCTTCCCCTCGGTCTTGCCAGTCATCACCAAGTTCTCCAATTTATTTCTTCCCACAACATGCCCAAAATGTTGACTGTCTACGTCTAATTTCTCTAATCAGTTTACGATTTTCATTTGTTTCTTGTAGAACTTTGGTCATTGTTTTTCTGTCTGGCCATGGTGGTCTTTGCATTTTCCTAAAAACCACATTTCTAAAGCCATCTTAATGATGGTGACATGAAAACGCCCGACAGCTAACTGTACCAGTACTATTCTACCTGCACGGTTTTCTGCTGTTGGGATATAATTTGAATGATAGTGACATCAAAAGGGCCACCAGTCAACTATTCTATCTGACACTATCCAACAAAAGTGAATGGATGTTGATCTGTCCCGATGTATAATAATTATTACACCTCTTTGGTGATTCTCTAATTTTATATTTGTCATATGTCATTTCTGTCTCTTTTCATCTGCTAGAATCCTAAGATATCAGTGTCCAGTCGTTTGATAAAGCATAAACCAGAAGGATAAAAAATATATCAACTTACATAATAAATATAAAAACACAGTTAACAAATGTAACAACAAGTGTAATAAATGGGCTTTCAATGAAGATCTGTGGTGAAAACATCAATGCTGAAATGTTGAAATATGTCAGTGACATCCAACACTGGACAAACAGTCTGTGGGAGAGCTGGTCAGCCGACAATGGTAGCCAAGTTCATGCCCCGAGTGTCGCAGTCTGTGGGAGAGCTGGTTAGCCGACAATGGTAGCCAAGTTCATGCCCCGAGTGTCGCAGTCTGCTGGAGAGCTGGTCAGCCGACAATGGTAGCCAAGTTCATGCCCCGAGTGTCGCAGTCTGCTGGGATGTAGAAGACGTTCTGGTCGGAGATGGTCTCGGCGGGGTGCAGGTACAAGTACATGTCCGTAGTGCCATGGTAACATGTTAATCAAAGGTCAGGAATGTTAGTAATTGATATGTCACGTGATATCGTTGTAGTTACATGCATGTCAGACCACCCGTCCACTGCTGAACTCTCATTCCCAACTCATCATCATCATGTGCCATGCCGGTAAGCGTGAGCGGTCATTTTTGCCTTCTCACTCGGTCACCAGAGTCGTGGATCAGCTCAGTGTTCTTGTCTCGACCATACAACGTGGTCAAGCTATCAGGTATTTACTTCTCTGCCCTCCCCCTTTTTCTCTTCCCCTCGATCTTGCCAGTTGTCACCAAGTTCTCCCATTTATTTCTTCTCATAACGTGACCAATTTCTCTAATAAGTTGACGGTTTTCATGTGTTTCTTGAAGGACTTGTTCGTTGGTTTTTCTGTCTGTCCATGGTAATCTTTGCATTTTCCTCAGAAACCACATTTCCACAGGCATCGGATGTTTTTCAGAATGTCTGTTCATTGTCCACGCTTCACATCCATACAAAAGTACATGCTCTATGTAGCACCTCAACACACTTTTTCTCGTAGCGATTGACATCTTTTTATTGGTCAGTATGTTTTCCATCTTGCAAAAGGCTGCCTTAGCAATGACGATTTTTGTTCTAAGCTCTTAAAGGCATCTCCCATCAGATATTATGACTGTTCCCAGATATTTATACCGTTTCACTTGTTTAAGAATATACACACTTACTTTTATATTACACTGTGGTATTTCCTTCTTCCCAGTTACGACTATAATATGTGTCTTCTTAAAATTTAATTTTAACCTAGGTTGTTCACTGTGTGCAACAATCGTATATACTAATTGTTGCATATCCTGCTCATTGTCTGCAGTCAATACTGTATCATCTGCATATCTAATGTTATTGATGTTATATCCCCCCAGTGATGATTCCTTTCATGTCATCAACATTTCTGAAAATACTTTCATTGTAAAGGGGAAAAAAAGATTACACATCCCTGTCTCACACCTCTCATAATAGGCTAATATTGACATACGTCATTATCAATGTTTATGACAGCTTGTTGTTTCCAATATATGTTTTTATGAGTCTAAAGTCTTTCCCATCAATTTGCAGATCTGCAAGCATCTCCATCATGTTGACATATCTTATTTTACCGAAAGCGAAATAGGAAAAGAACAATGTGGGTTTGTAGAAGGCAAGGGTACAGTAAATGTTGTGCATATGCTGAGAACATTAATTTCACGTTCTATAGAAGTAAACAAAGATCTACATCAGGGGTGGCCAATACGAGGCCCGCGGGCCGCATGCGGCCCGCCGGGAGTCATATTGCGGCCCGCGAGGTGGGAAGCGACGATGTGGCAGCTGTAGCACGCTTGCTTGTTTACTTTAATTAACAAAAAAAAAAAATTAGGTGCGTGGCCCGGCAGGAAATATTATTTATGAAATTTGGCCCGCCTGCTGAAAAGGATGGCCACACCTGATCTACATCTTTGCTTTATTGCGGGGAAAGAAGACCCTGTTGAGCTTGACTCTAGTCCGACTTTGTGAAGACACATGAAGGGTGTAGCATAGGTGGGAGCGCAAGCGCAATTGAAATACCACTACTTTTATCGTTTCTTTACTTATTCAGTCAGTCTGGTCGCGAGAAGGAGGGAAGGATGGGAGATTTGCTCGCAACGGACGAGCAATATCTCCGGCGATATCTCCGACGGGCCTATTCCCGGTGGTCGCGGGATCCGCAAACGTCAGGCGGGGAGTTTGACGATCGTGCACGCTTTATACAGGTCGGTCACTTGTGTTGACAGATATACGCGCCCTACGATTCACGCGCGTACGAGGCCCTCACCTGTGGGACTTGGCTGAACGCCTCTAAGTCGGGTCCCTCGGGTCCCAGGGTCTGGCCACCACTCGCCACCTGCTCGTGGTGGCGAGGTCTCGGAGGTTTGACGCTGTGCCGCCAGCGTCTGCAGCCTACCTTGTGCCAGACGTATTGGTTACCCATTCCTCTGGAAAACACAAGGCAAGGCCGAGAGAGGGAACATGTCGTTTGGGCACCACATGTTTCTCTGAAGCTCTGCCCAGGCATTGTGATGGAATTTTGGCCACATTCCAACTCACATACTTTGGTCTGTCAAGACTGCAAGGTGCCACTCACATTTCTGGTTATGTTTTCTTCCTAACTCTTTGCATGATAATTCTTAGCAAAATCTTCGTGATGTGGCTCATTATACTAATTGTTCGATATTGATCACATTCCAAGGCTCCTGATTTCTTCGGGATACCCAACTCAGGTAAAGGTCAATCTCAGGAGTAGGCTCACAAGCTGCAGGCTCCCAAGCTAGAGCTAGGCTCACTATATGCAGGCTCCCAGGCTAGAGCTAGGCTCACATGCTGCAGGCTCCCAGGCTAGAGCTAGGCTCACTATATGCAGGCTCCCAGGCTAGAGCTAGGCTCACATGCTGCAGGCTCCCAGGCTAGAGCTAGGCTCACAAGCTGCAAGCATACGGTTTAGATCTGGACAGTTGTATAAGGCCAGTGGTTTCTATTTCGCCACTCCATAACCTCTCAGGAAGTGAGACTGGATATCTGGTCTTTGCTTCTTCCTCTTCTTTGTTTTCGCATGTTGTCTTGTACCCTCAGTGCAGCAAAGATCCTCAAACGTCTCACGTCAAACTCTCCGATCTGTTGCCATATCCTTCAGCTACCTACACTCCCTGCCCATTTTATTTATCTGTGTTTTAATTCTCCTTCTATTCATTGTGTTCTATCGATCCCAGAGAAAGGATTGTCTAGCTACACCGTTGACAGGTTTACTCGGTGTATCTCCTCTATGTCCCAGTGTCTTTTCTTCAACTTTGTTTTCGCTGGAATGCATTTAGTTTTTTCTTCAAGCTACGTATTAGATCATCTTCTATACTGTATAGACTATACAATGTCAGTCTCTCTATTCTAGACAGGTACCAGTGAATGGACATCTGAAATGTGTCAGTCATTGATTTAATCCTGTCGCCGTGTGTGTGATCCTTGCAGCTGTGCTGGTTGCATGTTAGAGTTCAGTATTCTCAGTGCCATACTAGATTTAATGTCTTTGACCCCTACCAATGTCTCTGTGCTGTGAAAACTCTCCTGTCTGTTGTTATCGTCTCTCTACGTGTCCCCCTGTCTGTGTCTACACTGCAAGCTACACATGTGTATGGTTCCACCCCTCTAAGTGAGCGCTCACCCAGGGAGATCCAGTTGCCATTTCCTTCACTCAGTCTCTCTATTGATGTCTGTACCCAGTCACTTGTCAGACGTTGTTGTCATGGGGCCGTGGTGGCACAGGGGTTAGTGCGCTTGTCTGCCAAGCCAGTGATCCAGGTTAAATCCCCGGTAGGGGTCGCCTCAGGTTTTTTGACCCGCTCTCACAAACATGAGTAGGAGACTATTTTCACAATATCCCGAGAACTGTCGAGGGAGGAGAAGGCTACGGGAACGAGAATTTGTCACCCCATCTTACTTGTCGTGACCTAGAACATATGAAGTCCTCACACTTGACGCCACAGCTTGGCCTCCCATCTTGGGTATATAATGTACCTGACCTGTCAATTGTGTTGGCCTTCCATCAGGTCCTCTCTTAGACCCCTTCTGTCACATCGATACGTTGCAATATTCTGCTTATCATGCTATGCCTTATTGTGGGTAACAAGTTCTCTTTGTGATTTACATTATCTTAAGATATCTTCATTACGCTTTTGTGTGTCTACGGTGCTGTTTTTCCCCCTTATTTAACCACATCTCTGCAGCTTCCAAATACTTCCTTACTAACCTACCGTCTGTCCATGATTTCCTTCCGTACATTAAGATTGGCTGAATAAATATTAATGTACAGTGAATTAGGTCAACTATATATATATATATATATATATATATATATATATATATATATATATATATATATATATATATATATATATATATACATACAGTTGACCTGATTCACTGTACATTAATATTTATTCAGCCAATCTTAATGTACGGAAGGGAATCATGGACAGTCAGTTGGTTAGTAGGTTAGTAAGTTATATATATACACACACACAAATACAGTAAGACCTCGGTTTTCAACGATAATCCGTCCGAAAATAATCGGCAAAATCCGAAACCGACGAAAACCGAGGCAATTATTTTAATATGAATCAATGAAAATCCAACTAATTCGTTCTAGACATTCCAAACTACATACCAAAAACACATTTTATAGAGAATAAATATAGAATTCAATACTATTTGTCGGCTCCAGACTTGTCAGAACTCACACCTTCGCCGTGTCTAGTAGCACTGTGTAAGCCAGTGCGTCTCTTGAATGTTTCAAGCCATCCTCTGCTGGCCTTAAAATCACTAAGTACATTAGCACTCGTCCCAAGGATTTTCGTAATGAGTCTGGCCTTTTCACATATTATTGCCCCCGAAACAGAATAGCTAACTACCTGGTTTTGATTTATCCAAATAAATAATAACTGTTCGACATTTTCAATTGTTTGCTGTCTCTGTTTCGCTAGCATATTCATGCCTTTCGCTACATTAGCCTCCTTTATTGCTTCCCTTTTCGCCACAATGGAACTTATCGTGAATGGCGACTTCTCGTACATGCGTTCAATAATGTTAATGCCGCTCCCGTTTTTTATTATTAGCAAGTGATAACAAAACCAAACGCCAAACTGAGCAGAAAAACGCGTGGGCCCCTTTGTTTTCGCCATATTAGCAACGAAGTCGTGTGGGCACGCTGACGAAATCCGAGACAACCGAAGAAAATCGAGACAAATTTTTCGCGGAAAACATCGACGAAAACAGAGACGGACAATAATCGAAGGTACTGAAAGCAAAGATTTGACTATATATGTGTGTGTGTTTGTGTGCGCGCGCGCGTGTGTGTGTGGGGGAGGGTGAGTGTGTGGGTGGGTTTGGTATTTGTAATGTCACTTTGTATGTAGCGTATAATGTATAAATTACATTTATATACGTTAATTAGTGTCAATGACATGTTAATTAAAAGATGTCATTTAATATGAATACTAGTTTTAACATACGGCTGCGAGTCCTGTACCCAGGTGAAAACATCAATGGAAGCCTTAGAGATGTGGTTCTATAGAAGAATGTTGAAAATTAGTTGGACAGTCTAAACAAGCAATCAGGATGTTTTAAGGGAAGCTGAGTTGCAAAGACAACATATGACAAACATCAGAAAGAGGCAATCATTGTTTGTTGGCCACGTAATGAGAAGACAAAAACTGGAACATGTTGTGACAACCGGAACGATTTACGGAAAGAGAGATGGGGAAGACAGCGTGAACAGGATAGTGACAGTCTTGTGTCATGGCACGGAAGTAAGCAACACACGAATTGATCCATGACGTCGGCGATCGTAATTTGTGGAGAGGCATGATCGCCTACGCCAGCCGGTAAGGTACTGGATGATGATGACTAGTTTCAGATGTTACTTAATATTAGCAACGCGTATATTAGTAGATGTTATTTTATATCACTATCACACATCCATACGAAAAAACAAACAAAAAACTCTGATTTATGCAAATCCTAATCAATTCGCAAACTGCCAATGCATAGTACTTAAGAATTTCCTCATTTCTGCCGAGGAAAAAAATGGCGTGGGTGGGGTGGGGGGAAGGTGTTTGTCACAAGCAATCCACCAGGCAAGCAGCCCACCAACAGACCAATCAATAGACCAACTAACAGACTAACCAACAGAACAACCAACAGACCAAACAACAGACCAAACAACAAACCAACCAACAAACCAACCAACAAACCAACCAACAGACCAAACAACAAACCAACCAACAGACCAAACAACAAACCAACCAACAGACCAAACAACAGACCAAACAACAAACCAACCAACAGACCAAACAACAGACCAAACAACAAACCAACCAACAGACCAAACAACAAACCAACCAACAAACCAAACAACAAACCAACCAACAGACCAAACAACAGACCAAACAACAAACCAACCAACAGACCAACTAACAGACCAACTAACAGACCAACTAACAGACCAACTAACAGACCAACTAACAGATCCAGCATCTGATCTAGCAACAGATCTAGCAACAGACCCAGCAACAGACCCGGCAGGTTCGGCTGACCTTAGACACGTGGTGTAGAGAGTACTCACGGGGCAAACAGCGAGTCATGATCTGGTCTTGTCTCAACTTGAACGACTGGCACTCTGTGTCGTTGCCTTGCCCGGTCAGGACGTAAGACTTCAGCTGTGGCGGTGAGAAGAACGCAGTTTAAGTCATTTACTAACTAAATATTATGTCAGGTCTTAGTCAGATATTACTGAGCTACTATATAATTGAGGACGTTACTACCTGCTTTCTGTTACCGTCGAATGTCGGGCGACGCTCACCAAATCCGACACCCCACATTGTGCCAACGGCTTCGGGCGAATTAGCTCAACTGGGAGCATACATGCCTTATCGTACTGATAGGAAATGTAGCCTAAAAACTAAATGACATGGCAGGGCAGACTAGGCCCTAAGCCTTGGTAGGCAACTGGTGTAGGATGGAAGCTTCGATAGACGGACAGTTTGAGTATTGTGTTGCTGATCCAGCAGCTTCTGCAGCTTGTCTTGTTCCAGATGTATTGATGTTACCTTTCCTCTGCTGTTTGTCTTGTTCCAGATGTATTGGTGTTACCTTTCCTCTGCTGTTTGTCTTGTTCCAGATGTATTGGTGTTACCTTTCCTCTGCTGTTTGTCTTGTTCCAGATGTATTGGTGTTACCTTTCCTCTGCTGTTTGTCTTGTTCCAGATGTATTGGTGTTACCTTTCCTCTGCTGTTTGTCTTGTTCCAGATGTATTGGTGTTACCTTTCCTCTGCTGTTTGTCTTGTTCCAGATGTATTGGTGTTACCTTTCCTCTAGAGTAAACTTGACAGGCCGAGAAAGGGATCATACTGCATACACATGGTCTCTACATTCAGACCAGACTTTCGTGCATTTGTCCTTTTTTTTACAAAATGCCGTCTGTCAAGACGGCAAGGTGTCAATCAGTCGGTCAAAGACATGATCTACCGGTGCAAGTCATCCTATGTGTATGGTTGGTTGTAAACATCACATATATGTGTGAGCTAAGCTGGCTGTTTTTGGGGTCAAACTTGAAATAACCGATAGGTGTGTGTCGAGGTGTCAGCACGGGGTGAACTGGTCTTCACAAAACTGTGGTGAGGTTCTTGAGTGGAAAACGTGACAATTGAAGCAGTTCTACAGAAATTCAACATAAAAAGTGCTGCAGTTATGTGACTATTTTCTGTTTCTTGACATACATCAAGTGGTATTTTTCCATTGCTGGTAGAAGATTGGCAGTGAAACGCATTGAAATGGACATTGCGGATGACCAGACGAACGAACTCCTGCAGTGGTCGACTGACTAAAATGAACAGTCGGGGGACAGTTGCAATAAGGACGGAGTGAGAGACATGTCCGCCTTCGTTACAATAGACCACGCCCACATGGCTGGGGACTACAGCCACACGGCTGGGGACTGCATCCACACGGCTGGGGACTACATTTACACGGCTGGGGACTACATCCACACGACTGGGGACAACACTCACACGGCTGGGGACAACACTCACACTGCTGGGTACCACACCCACACGGCTGGGTACTACGTCCACAACCAGAAAGTCCTGTAGCAAGAACCCACGTGGGTCTGCTCCCAAAGTTGTCTGACCGGGTCTTGAAGTTGTTTCTGTCCCAATGGTGATACTCTCTGACTGCCCGACTTCCCTGTCGCGCTGAGTTATAGAATGGATCTGAATGTAGCAATTTGTATTGTCTCTGCATTGTTGGAAGTCCCAGTGGGCCAGGTATCTGGCTCCGCGTTTGCCGAAGTATATGGCCTATTTCCTGTTTACATTCAGCTTTTTTGTCGGTCTCCCTGGTTAGGAGTTAAACGACTTCCTCCGTAGTCCCGTTTATCCACGTAGGGTAACGCAGCTCGCGAGAATTGGAAGGGGTTCTCGCCGCGTTTGTAACTTACGGGATAAGTGAGCTGGTCGCTCAGAAAGCACTGACAAACTACTGAGCGTAATCTGGCCACGAAATCAACGACAGTGGTAAAATACTGGTGTTGACAGCGATGTCATGTAAAGGATATGGGGGGGGGGGGGGGGGGGGGACAAATCCGCTGTTTGGGAATAATTGTCTTTCTTGACCAGCAGGTCCTGGCTGAATGAATGTGCTTGCGACACAGTAAAGACATTGTTTGTCTCGCTGCTGCAAAAGTCTTGTTGTGACAGACAGTCTGGCGTTGTAAGCATTGAAGAACCTTAGGTATGTAACACTCCGGCAGTTGTGGTCTGTTCTCTGTTGCGGTCTATGGTAGGCGTGTCTTGTGTGTGCTAGATAACATTCATCATCATCATCATCACCAACACGGCCATCATCATTGTCCCTATCAATTGCGTGATGATTTCCAAAATATGGCGCCCTATTGATGATGTGCCGGTCTCCCTCGAGTAGGCGTTAAGGACCTTGTTCGTAATCCCGTATACCCACGTATGAAATACAGCTGCGCGGATTCGGAAGCGGATCGCGTCGCGCTGGTTACTAACGGAGGTATGTGAGCCGGTTGTTCAGAAAGCAATAGCAAACTACTGAGCGTAAAACTTGCCAAGACATCAACAGCAGCTGAAAAATGCTGGTGTTGATTGTAACGTCCTGTAAAGGATATGCGGGGGGGGGGGGGGGGGGGGGGGGGGGATTATGATGTAAGAAATTTCCGGTGCGTAGGTTTTAGCAAATTGATTCGCTCGCAAAATGAACGCAAGTTAACGCTGGCCATGGCAATTGTCATTCATTTGCAATAACCAACTTTGTGCAAGCAAACAGACATGATAGTCAGTTTAAAATTACCGGCGTAGACATTTCCAATGTCTGTTGTAACATGTGTCTTGTATATTTTAGTTTGTAGGATTTATCTTATTGCTTTGGTTTATGTTATAGAATTCTGCAGTATGTACCTGACGTGATGTAGCAATAAATACAAAAGAGTTGTGTTTATTTTATCATGTGTTTGTGTGTGTGGGTGTGTGTGTGTTTTTTTAAAATCTGTTTGTGTTGTCCTGTCCTTGAAAGGGATTCTTAGAATCGAAACGTCAGTTGTCCTCTGTGTCCTATAATATTTATTTATTTATTTTTAATTTTTATTACTTCATTATTATGAATGTGTTGTTTGTTTCTGATTTGTTTGTAAGTTTATAATTGTCACGCTTTTTCATCATTATGGAGTCCATTGTAGGGTACGTACACTGTGTCTGTGGTTAGTGTGTCACATCTTTTCTCAGGAGCTAAATATACCTAATTGTTTGCAATTCATAATTGTTCTGAGGGAAGCGAAAACTTACCACAAACATCGTAACAGCTAGAAAAGTTAATCAACATTATAGGAACATAATGTAACAGCTGGGAAGGTTAATCAACATTATAGGAACATAATGTAACAGCTGGGAAGGTTAATCAACGTCATACAACATAATGTAACAGCTGGGAAGGTTAATCAACATCATACAACATAATGTAACAGCTGGGAAGGTTAATCAACATCATACAATATAATGTAAGAGCTGGGAAGGTTAATCAACATTATACAACATAATGTAACAGCTGGGAAGGTTAATCAACATCATACAACATAATGTAACAGCTGGGAAGGTTAATCAACATCATACAACATAATGTAACAGCTGGGAAGATTAATCAACATCATGCAACATAATGTAACAGCTGGGAAGGTTAATCAACATCATACAACATAATGTAACAGCTGGGAAGGTTAATCAACATCATACAATATAATGTAAGAGCTGGGAAGGTTAATCAACATTATACAACATAATGTAACAGCTGGGAAGGTTAATCAACATCATACAACATAATGTAACAGCTGGGAAGGTTAATCAACATCATACAACATAATGTAACAGCTGGGAAGGTTAATCAACATCATACAACATAATGTAACAGCTGGGAAGGTTAATCAACATCTTAGGATATAATGTAACAATTGAAAATATTAATTGTCGTTTTAGGAACAAATTGTGACAAGTGAGAAGTGTAATCAACATTTTAGGATTATATTGTAATATCTAAGAATGTTAATTCCCATTATAAGATGAAATTGTAACAAGTGAGAAAATTAATCAACATTTTAGGAAATAATTGTGGAAACTAGAAGAATTAATCAATAAACCAGGTGCACATTTAAACCAATGTGAAGACTAATGAATATTTAGGAAAGCATTGTACCAAAGTAAAGATTAATTAATATTTTGGAAAACATTGTAAAAACTGGAATGATTAATCATCATTTTAGTAATACATTGTAATTATTGGGGTAGTTATTTAACGTTATAGGAACACAGCGAAACAACTGAGCAGACTAATGACAAAGGAGATAGAAGATGACAACGAGAGAAGTTTCTTGGCAGCTTTCTTATTGTAGCCGAGGTAAGAAAAAGGGAGACAATAATAAGTAAAGGCTGATGCTTCCTTCAGTACGGTGCTAAGAGGTAGAGAGTAGTTCTGACTTCGTTACGGCCAAAGAAGAAAAGTAGTAAATGAGAGAGAACCTCACACCGCCCTCAACTGACAAAAAAGATGATAGTAATTAGATAACAAGATGTACGAGATCTCGGGCATGGGCCTCAACTCTGGACAATAACTGTCATATCTGAGGTCCAGACACTGAATTAAGGTGTTAAATTGTGGTAGAAATAGTGGTTGTAATAACTAAAAGAGACTAAACAAACAAATCAAGGACAAATAAACAAGTTCTTTATTTATTTCTTCTAACACAGTGGTTCTCAACCGGTGGTTAATTCCCCCCAGGGGGGAATTTTAGGGTTTCCATGGGGGGGGGGGGGGGGGGGGGGGGGGGGGGGGGGGGGGGGAGATGAATCCCATTTCAAGATCGCGTTATTATAAAGTAAGTAGACCCACAAATCATGTTTTATGTGGATGTCTAGACTTGTTTTAGTATATGCTATTAAATTTACCTTCCATTTTACGTATACTGTGTAGGGGTGGGGGATTTTTAGATAGGAAATATGAAAGCGAGGAATGGCGTTCTGAAAATACGGTGAAGGGGGCACGGGCCAAATTTTTTTATAGGAAGGGGGGGGGGGGAATGACGTTCTGAAAATATGGTGAAGGGGGGCACGGTCCAAAAAAGGTTGAGAACCACTGTTCTAACAGGACATACGTAACGCATAACGCGTAACGCATCAATAACAGATACAACAGACAACTGTACATATCAAATAACAACAATGGGTAACCACTAACCAATCAGCAGCACTTAAGACAACAGGGTAACCAAGTACCACAACACAGGTGTTCCAAACAATAGCTAGTTAGACTGACACAATAAAGAACATTGACACAAGCAACACTGCACAGACAATAAGGCACTACAAAAACATAAGTTACACAACATAAACCCCAAGACGCGACATAAACAAAAGAGTTGTGACACAATTTACTATCCCACCAAGAACCCAGCCTAACTAGTCAGCCACTCAGTTTTACCAAGGCATTAGTTGACCAAAGATCAGATCAGGGAATTGTTCCCACATCTCAATACAATCAGAACAGCACTTCTGTTCCTATCAACAAGCCGGGCCAACATCTCTCATCAGCACAAACCAAGGTGGCTCACTGCTAACACAAAACTGGACATGTCCCTGGACAACAGGCCAACTTATTATTCCGACTTCACAGGTATTTATAATTTACGTCCCCAAGTCAAGGACAAGAAATTAACATTTTGGTCCAACTGACCGGTGTTGGAGTTAATTCCGTTACCTTGGCATCAGAGCATGGAAGTTTAAGTACGAGCGTTCTTTTCCATTCTGTCATGCAGACCTCTATAGAATGAAATGTTACTTTACTTATCTGTCTGAAGTTTCCCTTCCCAGTGTGATCAATCACAGGAACTAACTCACGTGTGTGAGCTAGTTGTCCAGTGCGATCTATGATAGGAACTAACTCACGTGTGTAAACTAATTGTCCTGTGTGATCTATCACAAGAACTAACTCACGTGTGTGAACTGGTTGTCCAGTTTAATCTATCACAGAAACTAACTCACCCTTGTGAAGTCGCTGACGCTCCGGACTCCAGTAACAGATGAGACCTCCGCCCACAATTCCTTGCTGAAGTCCACGTGGATGGTACCCTTGTCCTGCAGCAGTGACACATAAATAGTTAGATAGTCATCATCATTATCATTGCAACCATTATAATTATAAACAGCATCATTATTATCATCATCATCGCCATCATCATCATCATCATCATCATCATCATCATCATCATCATCATCATCATCATCATCATCATCATCCTCATCATCATCATCCTCATCATCATCATCATCATCATCATCGTCATCATCATCATCATCATCATCATCATCATCATCATCGCCATCATCAACATCGCTGTGGCATAACGCAGCCAACATTATTCATTTTATCAACACATGCCGCAAAAAGAGGAAACAACATTAAAAGAAATTGACTTCACAACCGCAAATGGAGATTAGGACGTAAAACTTAACATCGAAACTGGAACTGAACAAGTGACAAATGACGTGGATTCTTAGAAAGATTTCATCAGACCAAGCTCGGAAAACCATTGGATAGGAAAACCACGTGACCCGCCTTCGCGCCAGTGCATAATTAACATATATTACTATTTCATCAGAAATGTTAATAAGCCCGCACTTTTGTCTGAACTCGCTCCATGGACGGATGTGAGAAGATTGTGTGACCAAAAATTCAATGGGCAAGGCAAAAGTCTGGATCCGAGGTACGTTTGTTAGCCCTTGATTAGACTAAGAACCCGATGTATCAAGTATCAAGTAATGTAAACCCATGTTGTGATGTCAATTGAAATGTATGATTATTAATTAAAACCTCTGAAATGTAAAAATGCTCGACTGTAGATTCTAACGACGCAAAGCCATTCCCGGGCAGAATATTCTCTTCGATGAAATTACAATCTCTGATATTCTTAGAGATAATTATTAACTTTAGGAAGTGCATTACACTACTACATTCTATTCTAAACAACTGTGAGAAGTGATGATTCGAAAGCAATCTTGTGCATTTCACCAGAAACATTGTTAAAGATGCTATCACTATCTACAGCTGAAATGACAGTTCGTGTACTAGAATAAGTGCCTTGTTCTAAACAGACTTATCTATGCCTATTTACGATCTAGAAAGCTGAGGGAGAAATCAATCTTTCCTTTCTCCTTTATCTATAGAATTAATAGGGTTTGGCGAAATGAATATTTATATTTATGTCAAAGTTAATTAGATAAGAGCACTTAGGAACTGCAATACATGAGGAAGTTGTGCTTTGCGGAACACCATCACGCGCAGTGAGCTTAACTCATTACTCAACATAACTTAAAAACACAACACCACTCCACACCACTCATCACCACACAACACAACCCTCAACATCACAACAACAACAGGTAATGGAAGAGAGTTATTAGACACAAGAAGAAGAAGTAGTTAATTGGGAAAACACAGAGAATTATTTATACACATTGTAAACACCATTGAGTAGAAGAAATGTTATAAATGTATGTCATTTATTTACATGCATCTTGACACCTTCTCACTCTTGTCATTGTCTCACTGTACACGTTCACTGACCCAGGTCAAATGAAGACTTACATACAGCAGGAACAAGTTGATACAAGGCGTACACAGTGTGATAAGCTCTGACCACCCCAAATTAACCCAACACTAGCTTAGAGATAAAAAAGAGGGGAGGGGAACTAGTTCCTACTTCAGGAATTTAGGTTTCTTTTACCTACTTTTAAAAGATTGTATTGGTAGGAATGTATATATTTATGTGAATACTCATCAGTGATCTTGGTGGCTCCATACCAACAACCACCCAACACATCAGCAAACTAACCACCTAAATCAGACCTGAGGGAGGGAAGCCGAGAGAAAGAGATGAACCACAAGTGAGAGGGAGGATGACTTCGCTATGAGCAGAGCATGGGGAGGCCTTCAGATGAGCTATACGGGCAGACCTGAAGTGGATCCATCAGTCAATGGACCCTGGCTTACCTAATCCTCCAGTCACCAGGTTATTTTTCTCATAGGTAGAAACCACACCCAATTACAGGAAAACTGATATGTTTATGGTTGAGACACCACTATCATACTTAATATGTACAACATCAAAATGTTTACTATGTTTTCACACTTGTTGACATCTCATATATTGATGCTTGTTATTGATTGTCTGGGACAATGGTCCAATGTGCAACTGTTCTATTACTTTGTGTAAATCACAATAGAGATGTATGTACTGACCAGAAGGCTCAGGCCCAGTCAATAAATGATTAACATGAATTGACCTTCTGTTAATTTGTCAAGTTCAAACCTATCTGTGTCAACAACTTCTTTGTACATTGTTGTCAAAATCTAATGTGATTGATTATGTGTTTGATTGTTTGGAGATAAATTAACTCATAATGACTTACTGAAGGGGGAAATAAAAAGACTCTAGATCTATCAACTGCTCAACATCCATGTTTTCTTCATCTAAATCAGGCTGAGAAGATTCTCCAGACTTTCCTCAGATTTGATCAACTAAAAGGGGGCTCCAGAGCTATCAGAATCATTGGAGAAGGGGCAGATTCCCAGTTAGTAATTACCATTCTTACCAGGGCCATAATCTATATCTCCTAGACAATACTTAATAGAACGAGACCTGCAGATAACTCAAGGTTCATATTCTGGGGTTATTGAAGATAGAAGAGGATGGGGCTCTACATCTTTTGTTAGAGATGGGGCATGCACTACAGTGATCTCCCACTCCCTTCAAAAATATATGACAATCGCCATCATCATCATCATCATCATCACCATCATCATCATCATCATCGCCATCATCATCATCATCACCACTATCACCATTGTCGTCTTCAACATCATCATCGCCATTATGACTACTATCGTCATTATCATCGCCATGATTATCGTCACACATCCTCTTCTTCTTCTAGCGTTCGTTCTTCCATGTTTACACCAACAGACAAGTTCTTTTGATGTAATCAACAGTTCTCTGGAGTTCCCCTTTCGCACTACAGTTGTTATTGTAGTGCCGTCTCACTAGGCCAGTGTTCTCTACAGTTGTTATTGTAGTGCCGTCTCACTAGGCCAGTGTTCTCTACAGTTGTTATTGTAGTGTTGTCTCACTAGGCCAGTGTTCCCTACAGTTGTTATTGTAGTGTTGTCTCACTAGGCCAGAATTCCCTACAGTTGTTATTGTAGTGTTGTCTCACTAGGCCAGTGTTCCCTATAGTTGTTATTGTAGTGTTGTCTCACTAGGCCAGAATTCCCTACAGTTGTTATTGTAGTGTTGTCTCACTAGGCCAGTGTTCTCTACAGTTGTTATTGTAGTGCCGTCTCACTAGGCCAGAGTTCCCTACAGTTGTTATTGTAGTGCTGTCTCACTAGGCTAGTGTTCCCTACAGTTGTTATTGTAGTGTTGTCTCACTAGGCCAGTGTTCTCTACAGTTGTTATTGTAGTGCCGTCTCACTAGGCCAGTGTTCTCTACAGTTGTTATTGTAGTGCTGTCTCACTAGGCCAGTGTTCCCTACAGTTGTTATTGTAGTGTTGTCTCACTAGGCCAGTGTTCTCTACAGTTGTTATTGTAGTGCTGTCTCACTAGGCCAGTGTTCCCTACAGTTGTTATTGTAGTGTTGTCTCACTAGGCTAGTGTTCCCTACAGTTGTTATTGTAGTGTTGTCTCACTAGGCCAGTGTTCTCTACAGTTGTTATTGTAGTGCCGTCTCACTAGGCCAGTGTTCTCTACAGTTGTTATTGTAGTGTTGTCTCACTAGGCTAGTGTTCCCTACAGTTGTTATTGTAGTGCCGTCTCACTAGGCCAGTGTTCTCTACAGTTGTTATTGTAGTGCCGTCTCACTAGGCCAGTGTTCTCTACAGTTGTTATTGTAGTGCCGTCTCACTAGGCTAGTGTTCCCTACAGTTGTTATTGTAGTGTTGTCTCACTAGGCCAGTGTTCCCTACAGTTGTTATTGTAGTGTTGTCTCACTAGGCCAGTGTTCCCTACAGTTGTTATTGTAGTGTTGTCTCACTAGGCTAGTGTTCCCTACAGTTGTTATTGTAGTGTTGTCTCACTAGGCTAGTGTTCCCTACAGTTGTTATTGTAGTGTTGTCTCACTAGGCTAGTGTTCCCTACAGTTGTTATTGTAGTGCCGTCTCACTAGGCCAGTGTTCCCTACAGTTGTTATTGTAGTGTTGTCTCACTAGGCCAGTGTTCTCTACAGTTGTTATTGTAGTGTTGTCTCACTAGGCCAGTGTTCCCTACATTTGTTATTGTAGTGTTGTCTCACTAGGCTAGTGTTCCCTACAGTTGTTATTGTAGTGTTGTCTCACTAGGCCAGTGTTCCCTACAGTTGTTATTGTAGTGTTGTCTCACTAGGCTAGTGTTCTCTACAGTTGTTATTGTAGTGTTGTCTCACTAGGCCAGTGTTCCCTACAGTTGTTATTGTAGTGTTGTCTCACTAGGCCAGAGTTCCCTACAGTTATTATTGTAGTGCCGTCTCACTAGGCCAGTGTTCCCTACAGTTGTTATTGTAGTGTTGTCTCACTAGGCCAGTGTTCCCTACAGTTGTTATTGTAGTGTTGTCTCACTAGGCTAGTGTTCTCTACAGTTGTTATTGTAGTGTTGTCTCACTAGGCCAGTGTTCCCTACAGTTGTTATTGTAGTGTTGTCTCACTAGGCCAGAGTTCCCTACAGTTATTATTGTAGTGCCGTCTCCATCATCCTCCAGTATGGTTTTTATAAGAGTATTTTGTTTTTTAACTTGGTCGAAATATTTCACTTGCCTCTTTTTTTTTTATTTCTTTCATCTACTCTATTTTTTTGTCTTTTTTTCATTCCCAGTTTTTCTAGAACATCTGTATTTGATTGTTTTTGTTTCCATGAAATGCGACATATTCTTCTGTATAATAACATCCGACTCTTCGACTCTCTAGTCAGAAATGAAACACACCACCAGTACATATACATACAATCGAAAACAATTCGAACACTATCTCAGTACAGATAAACTTTCCCCTTAATATTAATAATAATAATAATAATAATAATAATAATAATAATAATAATAATAATAATAAAACCCTAGTATAACAGGACAGTATGCTCCCCTTGCTAATAACCATTTCCACGTCAATAATTAATATTAGTGAGTCATGTGATATTTATTTTTGCACATTTCTCATGCTTTTATAATGCATATCTTTTATATTGTTGTTGTTGTTCTCGGTTAGCCTCATAAGTGATGTATGGGTCAAATAATGTATGAAAGAGAGTGATAGAAGGGCAGAATGTAAGATGGGCCTGCGAGCCCAACTTTTAACCCTTTAAAAACAATGTTTGCAGGCGTCGAGCATGCTTCCGACTGCGCTCATCACATTATCAGGGCAGTTCGCTATCAATTGGGCCAGCGCACCCGCTGTCATTGTTAATACTTAATAATAATACTGAAATAGAAGTCGCCAGATGTGATACAAGAGACCAGACAGTCGTCATATCACTCTCCAATGATAAACACTTAAGCCAGCGAAGAGACTTCTTATACAATTACAGCTACCTAATTATAAGTTCCTGTGTGGTCAGTTGAACTGGCAGGAGAATAAACGATTAGGAAAGCCAACGAGAAACTAACCAACAACTTAGAAATCAAACAAATAAAATTAGATTGCATTATCATCAGCGAGAGAAACTTCTGGACAGATTTATGTCATGGCACGGAAAGGAACCATCACAAGAATTCATCCCCGCTGTTGGAGATCGCAATTTGTGGAGAAGTATGATCGCACACGCCAGTCGGCAACCAGCTTCCTAAAAACAGAGTTAGACCATAGAAGTGATTATTGTAACTAATTTAATGAATGTTTAGTACATTTTTGATGATGTCGTGCACTTCATTTTTCAAATTTGTTCTACACACAAAGTGTAGTGAGATTTCACAAACACATTGTATTACCCTAATAATCATGTTGAAGAAAGTATATGGTGGATGAAATTCATTATCCTACTGATTATGTTGAAAGTATGTGGTGAATAGAATACATTATCCTACTGATCATGTTGAAAGTATGTGGTGAATAGAATACATTACCCTACTGATTATGTTGAAAGTATGTGGTGAATCGAATATATTATCCTACTGATCATGTTGAAAGTATGTGGTGAATCGAATATATTATCCTACTGATTATGTTGAAAGTATGTGGTGAATAGAATATATTATCCTACTGATCATGTTGAAAGTATGTGGTGAATCGAATATATTATCCTACTGATTATGTTGAAAGTATGTGGTGAATAGAATACATTATCCTACTGATCATGTTGAAAGTATGTGGTGAATAGAATACATTACCCTACTGATTATGTTGAAAGTATGTGGTGAATAGAATATATTACCCTACTGATTATGTTGAAAGTATGTGGTGAATAGAATACATTACCCTACTGATTATGTTGAAAGTATGTGGTGAATAGAATATATTACCCTACTGATCATGTTGAAAGTATGTGGTGAATAGAATATATTACCCTACTGATTATGTTGAAAGTATGTGGTGAATAGAATATATTACCCTACTGATCATGTTGAAAGTATGTGGTGAATAGAATATATTACCCTACTGATCATGTTGAAAGTATGTGGTGAATAGAATACATTACCCTACTGATTATGTTGAAAGTATGTGGTGAATAGAATACATTACCCTACTGATTATGTTGAAAGTATGTGGTGAATAGAATATATTACCCTACTGATCATGTTGAAAGTATGTGGTGAATAGAATACATTACCCTACTGATTATGTTGAAAGTATGTGGTGAATAGAATACATTATCCTACTGATTATGTTGAAAGTATGTGGTGAATAGAATACATTATCCTACTGATCATGTTGAAAGTATGTGGTGAATAGAATACATTACCCTACTGATTATGTTGAAAGTATGTGGTGAATCGAATATATTATCCTACTGATCATGTTGAAAGTATGTGGTGAATCGAATATATTATCCTACTGATTATGTTGAAAGTATGTGGTGAATAGAATATATTATCCTACTGATCATGTTGAAAGTATGTGGTGAATCGAATATATTATCCTACTGATTATGTTGAAAGTATGTGGTGAATAGAATACATTATCCTACTGATCATGTTGAAAGTATGTGGTGAATAGAATACATTACCCTACTGATTATGTTGAAAGTATGTGGTGAATAGAATATATTATCCTACTGATTATGTTGAAAGTATGTGGTGAATAGAATATATTATCCTACTGATTATGTTGAAAGTATGTGGTGAATAGAATATATTATCCTACTGATCATGTTGAAAGTATGTGGTGAATAGAATACATTATCCTACTGATTATGTTGAAAGTATGTGGTGAATCGAATATATTATCCTACTGATTATGTTGAAAGTATGTGGTGAATAGAATACATTATCCTACTGATTATGTTGAAAGTATGTGGTGAATAGAATACATTATCCTACTGATCATGTTGAAAGTATGTGGTGAATAGAATACATTACCCTACTGATTATGTTGAAAGTATGTGGTGAATCGAATATATTATCCTACTGATTATGTTGAAAGTATGTGGTGAATAGAATACATTATCCTACTGATCATGTTGAAAGTATGTGGTGAATAGAATACATTACCCTACTGATTATGTTGAAAGTATGTGGTGAATCGAATATATTACCCTACTGATCATGTTGAAAGTATGTGGTGAATAGAATACATTATCCTACAGATCATGTTGAAAGTATGTGGCGAATAGAATACATTATCCTACAGATCATGTTGAAAGAATGTGGTGAATAGAATACATTATCCTACAGATCATGTTGAAAGTATGTGGTGAATAGAATACATTATCCTACAGATCATGTGAAAGAATGTGGTGAATAGAAATACATTATCCTACAGATCATGTTGAAAGTATGTGGTGAATAGAATACATTATCCTACAGATCATGTTGAAAGAATGTGGTGAATAGAATACATTATCCTACAGATCATGTTGAAAGTATGTGGTGAATAGAATACATTATCCTACAGATCATGTTGAAAGAATGTGGTGAATAGAATACATTATCCTACAGATCATGTTGAAAGAATGTGGTGAATAGAATACATTATCCTACAGATCATGTTGAAAGTATGTGGCGAATAAAATACATTATGCTACTGATTATGTTGAAGTACTAGGATACACTACCCCGCTGATCATGTTGAAGTACGGTATCTGAAACACTCCGGGAAAGCAGACAGTGGTCGGGTCTACAGCCTTGACTGCCAAGACAGCTCCGAGAAATAGGACAACCTGGAGAAGATGCATGGTGCCAGCACTGAAAATAACTCGTTAGATAACGTCTACAGCTGTTAACTTGTGTCAAATTTTGCTTCAGAACTAGCGATTTGTGGGTTGGTACATTATATTTATACCATTCTGGTTGTCGGCTGCATCCGGGTTCATGTTTGACGTTCTAGACGTCGTGTTGTGTTTCTGAGAAGTCTTCAAGGTGTTTGTCTTCTCCGGACAAGTACCCAGCAAATATTTGCAGTTCTGAAGTAGGTCACTTGGTAGATAGCATCGGGTCGTATGTGTTTTTCTGACGTTTAGCAAGCAGGCTTAAGTGGCAGATACACATCAATATTAAAGTATTTTACATCATATAGGTGTTTAAGTGTGAGACTTAGGTACCCACTGACTGCAGGACAGCATCAGCAGACTTATCTGATAACAGATTCTTGGTAGCTGTCAATCTCCAAGAAACTGGAACTGAACAAATATATTGAAATGCACTAACTCGAACTTAATGCATGCAACGCTTAGATTGTTAATTATCTGTTGTTTGTTTACATTGGAACCCATCATCATTGTCATCATTATCATCATCATCCTTGTAACTATTGTCACCTTCGTCGTCTCTGTCATCATCATCTCATGACCAGTACCACCCTATCATGATTAGTTGCCATCGTCACATTAACAGGGTTCTCAACACAATCTCTGTCCAAGTTTGTTTTGTTACAAACAGATACGACACCTTCATACACAGACATCCACCCACACTTCGAGATCTCTTGTATAGTTGTTATAGATAACGCCTTTATACAAGGCCACCTTCCAAACTTCGACATCTGTTGTATCATTGTTATAGATAACGCATTTATACAAGGACAACTTCCCAACTTCGACATCTCTAGAACCGTTGTTATAGATAATGACTTTATACAAGGACAACTTCTAGCCGACACACTACTCCTCAGCTCCATGTGAGTAGTTAGGGAAGTACAAAACGGTTAGGATTGTAGGTCCGCTCGTAAGTTCGCTGCTAGTAAAATCCTTATATGTGTGTTATACCGCCCTTCGATGGACGGTACAATACCGGACCTACGGTGACCTACCTTTTCAAATTTCGCGCGTTCTGGTATTACTTCTGGTCCATGTGTGGGTGTATGACAGGAGGACGGATGTGTGTGTATGCCCTGCGTGCCCCGCCGGGCCATCCTACCCGTTCGCGTGCGCCCGCCCCTTGGTGAGGAAATCGATTATCGATGATCGAACCCAAGATCGAACTCACGGTGGTGATCCATTACTCGGGGGTTGGGTAAATAGGACTTTTCGATTTGACCATTACTCCTACCCCATTCAACTTTAAGGAGAAGTTATAGTTGGGGTTCATCACGGCTCAGAATGACAGTCCTAGATTTACCCTCACAGGCATATTAATCCGAAGGTTATTTTTGCCCATGTGGGATAATGGTAAATTGGACTTTTATTATTGTACAACATCATGATAAGAACTGAGATGACATCGTGGTTTAACATATTATCGAGAACGTAGAATAGCATAAACAAATAATCTATTTAACATAGAAAATTGTCTTCTTCCTACAAGATCTAATAAAAAGTATTAATGTAAAAAAAAATATATAGCTGAATATCATACTTAGTGACTTATGTAAATAAATGATAAATTATAAGAGAATAAAATTAATGCGAAATATGTCCCCTGTCAAGACAAGGATAAATTGTCTCCCTTGATATTTCTCAAGTAAAGCCTACAATTACAACCGCATGCGTTTCATACAGCGGAAGCGCCAAGACATTTGAAACGTCTCACTGATAAGAGTGGCAGCTGTCTCAGATAAGTAGATGGTAACACTGCATCGTCATGCTGTGCGTCAAGGGTTCTAAAGGTCTATAACGCATGTATCTGTGTATGCGTGATTCTGTCTATCTTTATGTCTGTCTTTATGTCTGGTTTTATCTCTCTCTCTCTCTCTCTCTCTCTCTCTCTCTCTCTCTCTCTCTCTCTCTCTCTCTCTCTCTCTCTTTATTTCTGTCTCTTTGTATGCCTTCGTGATGTCATTATTTTTATTAACTAGCATGTTTCAATAAGAATATCTAGATGCTTTACAATATAAAGTTAACCGGACTTAACTACCCACAAAAGGTATTCACACATATCATGACACAGCAATATCTACATACTGCATCCCATAATATTCATTCCCAGAAGCACTACAAAATTGTGACGACCAAACGAAGTCACCAGGCAAGCCCCGGACATTTCTTCGGCGCTAAAAATTAGTGTAACATAGCAATGACCGAATCATGCTCTGGGTCTGACACTCATACATTAGCAAGGTATTTTAGGTCATTCCTAGAAGCACTACAAAACTGTGACGATCAAACAAAGTCAGCGAGGCAAACCCGGGCATGTCTTCTGCTCTAAGAATCACAAATTAAAACACAAAAAACATTCAAATGGTAAAACTAAAGAAGTAAAGAATTTTAAGGTGTGTGTGTGGGGGAGGGGGCGGGTATGTGCATATGTATGCGTGACTGATCACCATTTTGTATTGCATACTGCCTAGGCGTGATTGTAACATCGAATCTAAAGAGTAATGCAAACACAGAAGAATTTATACCGTGACCACGGCGACCCCGAGGTGACCTGAAAACAATACCACAAGCAAATATACGAGTTGATAAGCCACGACCTAACCACGTGATTGTATCAAGGTCAGACATGTCCAGACAGCGCATAATATTCTGCCGAGTCATTATTCTACGTCAGAAGATACCGTATATAACAGTTCCAGCATTGGTTGTATAGATGTATCCTTCTCTGCGAGCAGCAATCAGATCATCACGTGGCAAGTCGCTAATGGTAAGTTAGATTTTGATAAATCTTTCACATTTTCGTTGTGTTTCTCCAAGAAAGCGTATGTTAACCCAACAATACTAGTACAATGCAGGAGATATATGATGCTAGACGCATATAACTGAAGAGACAAGACATTTCGTAATATATCATTGTAGGCTGTTTCGACCTAGAATAAAGCGGGAATTCGAACAACGCATTATCGATAATAATTAACCGGGGCTATATGTCAGATACAGAGCTATTATTCATAATATGTATGTCTATAACTCTGTTATAGAATCTTATTCTTATCTGTTTTACAGAAACGGATGCCAAAGAAGAACTAATTGAGAAACTATGACACATATTAAGAGCGAAACCACTCAGTGATTGCTGTGACTGCTTTAATTGCAAATTTCAACAAGCTCAACAACCCATGGATTCATTTACAGATTTTCGTGATAATAGGGATGGCTTGTATGATCTAGTGACATATCGACTGCGAGCTGTACTTCAACAGAACTTCACCAAAGAGGAAATCATAATGCTAAGTCTCAAAAGAATTACGGAGCGTATCTTCGACTATACTTGCCAAAAGGCTACTCTGGAACCATCCCCATCCAACGTCGAGCGAGCATCGTCACCAATAACAATCATCCCCTTAAGTCAATCCACACTAGCGGACGAGTCTTAAGCACCTGGATATAACGAAATGATTGTAATATACTTACAGACATGTTTTCAATAGCTGAACAGTCCTCAATACAAAGAAGACGTTGCTTGTAAGGAGACAGTATATTTATATTATTGTTATTCTGTCCTCTCAGGCTTTATCTCACAGTGACTACAACACAAGTAACGCTACGGCCTCTACGCTATTTTATCATGCTGAAAGGTCATGGACAAGCATGACCCGCATTCCCCAGCCCATCTCAAACATACAGAGTGACATTGAGCGGGTAGTATGTCAACAACAACAACAAACAACAAAACTTTATTTTGAAAGGGTTAAGAATTGGGCACGCAGGCCCGTCTAACATTCTGCCCTTTTATCACTCTCTTTCATACATTATACCATTCACACATCATTCAAGGCTAACTGAAAACAGCAACAATATAAAAGATATGCATTATAAAGGCATGTGGAAACATTAAAAATAAATACTACACGACTCAGTAATAGTAATAACTGGTGTGGCACTTATTAGCTATGTGGAATATACTGGCATACCAAAAGGGGACTGGCTGTTATACTAGGGATTTATTATATTATTACTTCTATTATTAAGGGGGAAGGTAATCCGTACTGAGATAGTGTTCAAATAATTTGCAATTATATGTATAGGTGTCGCGAATTCACTGCTGGTTACAATCAGATGTCAACAAGACCAAAGACAGTCTGTGTTAGGAGCTGCAACTTGTTGGGAGCGGTCGGGAGACCTTGAGAAGTTTCTGACATCAAAAGGAATTGGCGGCTTGTTGTTGAGACAATGCAGCAACGCGGGCTTGTTTGGGTGTCAAACCAAGAAAAGACCATTCGTACATTTGATTAAGTCTTGGATAGACAGAAGATATGTCGGGGAATTGTGGACACGTGGTTGTAACACGCTGGCTTGTTGTAGCTGTCAGGACAGGAGAAGTTAACTCCTGCATTAAGATTTTGAACTAGATTAGGGCCCTTGAGCGACAACCGCGGAACATCAAAGATTTCCCGGGAACACTCCTAGCGCTGTGAATAAGCAAGACTGGGATAAATTAGTGTGGCCAAGGATTGTGACTAAGATTGACGTGTTTTTGTGTGTGCTGCAGTTAGGAAATTCGGAGAGCATCTATTGTGTTAGATTTAAGTAACATTAGATAACATATGCCTTAATGGCAAGTTATAGATGTCATCCAGGATTTATGCAGTTGTGCTTAAGGTATTGTAGAGAGATATTTAAGCCTAATTAATATAAGCAGTAGCCTCGGTAAAACTAGCTAGAGTAATGAATAGAATTAGCTCTGCTAGTGAGAATTGTGTAGTGGGGTGATATTTGGGGAAATTGGGGATGGGGAGAATGTACAATGATGGGATCTTCCAGTGAGGTCTGCTAGGGGTCTACACTTTACATTTTGCTCTGTCCTGATCTTAACCCACTGCAGACATGAGTGAAGAACTCCTATGCCCATGACAGAGTTGGTTCACTGTCATGTATCTGAGTGAGGCGGCACCCCCCCCCCCCCCATCTAATGGAGGTCAGGGACAGTTGCTATCACCAAGTGTATTATTATCTATTTTACAGGTTCCTATAGGTCACTCAAGTCACTGAGAATGGAGACTTTAGTGCAGGCAGTTATTCAGCAGCTTTTGCACTGGGCCCATGCGGAAAGGGGTTTGAAGGAAAAATCATGAAAGTATTTATCAAACGGTAGCAGAATACTAGTGATTATTTTTTTCTCCGCATCATTTTGGAGAAAGACCAAATCGTGAGATTAATGTTTTTGAAACACCACATATGAACAGAACACTAGAGTTGGTTTTTGTTACACCACATGGGAAAAGTCCAGTGGGTATTATGTTCTCACACGACGAGTAAAAAGACTAATAGATACTGTTTTTTCCACATCATATGGGAATAGAACAGTTAAAAACTGATTAGGTAGTTATTATAACAGTGGTCAGGTGAACAGTAGAAACATTAGACCGGAATTACATTTATTTCAAGGAACAGTATTTTCGTGTCATCAATAGACAAGGATGTTATAAGTCACCGAACAATAGGGACAGGTATTAATGGTGTGGGATCCAGACAGGATCAATTTCAGACTGCGACTAGGTATATACATGATCAATCAACGACCGGTGGAAGTCGACATCTAGCAGGATGGATTCATGCCTTAGTGAGGTCATCGTGGACTGAATGAAGATGTGGTGTGATCCTTTCTGGGATGATCGGGCTGGGCTCTTCAGCTACTTGGTCTAAGTCTGCACCCACTAGAATATTCGACACACATTCTACACATTACACACACACACTTCTCACACCTATACTCTTTGCTTAATAAATTATTTTGTATTTATTTGTTAAAGCTAGAGTTGTGGAGTATGTTATGTTGGGGGAGGAGTGAGAGGGGGCATGATCTAAGGGTGAGTGAGAGTAAGAAAGAGGTGTTTGCAGACCGACGGAGTTTTGTGGACGGAGTCTGGTGGTTTCTCTAAGACAACAATATTGGGGTAATAAAAATGTGGTGTTGATTCCCATCATTCCAAGGACGACACTAAAGTAAGTAAGAAAGACTTACGACAATAGGGATTGATGATGTCTTTTATTTCATGTGGAAGATTGTTCCACGGCTGAGCTGCAGTGTACGTTAAGCTTGTTTTGTATAAGTTTATCCTAGGCTTCGGAAGGTGTAATATATTTAATCGTTTACTGTGTCTAGCATTATATTCAAACAATGGCCAAAGGTAGTTTGGGGCATTCCGATGTAGGATTTTGTGAATTAGTTTGGCCTTATTGAAAAGCAGACGTTTGCGAGTGGTAGTAACTGAAGGCGTTTATGCAGGCTAGGATTATCAGTTAAATGTTTGCTATAAATTAATCTCATGCATGGCCCGTTTCTGGAGTGAGTAAAGTCACTCGGTACTTGAATTGGAACAACCGTCTCAGAGTGTAGAGCAGTAGTCAAAATGTGTCTGTATGTGAGACGAATAGAATATTTTCCTTGTGTCCTCATCAAGGACATTTTTAATTTTGGCGAGTTGGTAGACTTTTTTCGCTGTTTGTTTAGTGAGCGCTTGAACATGAGGATTAAAGGTTAGGTTTCTATCAATGATGAGGCCTAATGTTTTGTGCTCAATTACACTTCTTACTGGCATGTTATCGATGTGAAGTTGAAGTGATCTGTGTGAATGTAGAGTCTGAAGTCTTTGTCTGGTTGTTAATAACATAGATTTTGTTTTAGTGATGTTAATTTGCATACGGTTCGCATAGCTCCACCTAACTACATTATTTAATTATTGCAAAGACGACTCCAGAAAATTACTGCTTTCAGCGTTTGTATACACTGTACAGTCATCTGCAAATAGATCGCAGGACGACGAAAGATGCAAAGGTAGATCATTAATATATATGGAGAATAATAGAGGGCCAAGAATAGAGCCTTGCGGTACCCCAGTATTGAAGGTAGTGGTTTGGGACAGAGATTTATTGTATGATACTACTTGCTTTCTGTTTGACAGAAAAGATGTTATTAGCGTCACAACATTAGGGACAATTTTCATTGTCTCTAGTTTTTTAATTAAAATGGCATGGTCTATCATATAAAATGCTTTTCTGAAATCGATAAACACAGCTCCACATAGATTGTTGTTATTTATATTATGGTGCCAATTTTCTATCATGTTCGTTAGGGCCGTATGGCAAGAATATTTTGGTCGAAATCCTGATTGACTGTCAACTATAAGCTTGTTACGATCTAAATACTGTAATGTTACCTTATGGATGTGTTTTTCTAGTGGTTTAGATAGTGATGATAGTAAAGAAATGGGTCTATAATTGTTCGGGAGACCATTGTCCAATGAACCATATTTAAGGAGAGGATACACTTTAGCGATTTTGAGAGCTGATGGAAAGTGACCTTTGGTGATACACTGATTATATGCCTAGGTTAGTGATACACAGATCACTGGCGCAGCACAGCGGAGAATCCGACTGCTGATTCCATCTAACCCAGATGATTTTGTGTTTTTTAGTTTACTGAGGTAAGTGAGTACGTCAGTGACTGTCATTAGCGGTATGTCAGAAAGGATATCTCGGGGGCATCTAGTCTGGCAAAACGATGACAGTAAAGATAAGTTATAAGGAGAATTTGGTATTGTAGCTTTCAACTGATCTATGTCATTCTGAAAAAAAGTTACTGAATTGGTCGCATGAAATAGGATTTGATGGTAATGAATTTGAGTAGTTATGCTTGTTTGGCAAGGTGTTAATTGCCTTCCATATGTCATTACTATTTGTTTTATCCATGACTAAGTTCTTAAAATATTTTTTCTTTTCTTTTCGTATGGTATATTGAACTTTGTTTCTAAGAGTACTGTATGTGCTGAGATCCCGCTTTTTCTGTGCCTTATCTCTGTCTCTCATAATTTCAAGAATTTCCTGGGTGATCCAAGGTGGTTTGACGCGATGTTTTACTCGAACTTCCTTGATTGGCACATGTCTATCAAACACATCAATAAAGATCTTCATCCAGGATTGAAGAGCATCATCCGGGTCTGGAAGTTGATAAACATTGTTTAGAGGTGAACTGAGCAAGTCCTGTAAAAATGCGTTTTGGTTGAAATTTTTGTAGCTTCTATATTTTACAGTTATGTGTTTATGTTTAGGAGTTTTAATTCCTTTTTTTAGACCATGTGCAGCATATTGGGTCGTGATCGCTCATTGCACAATTGGGCACGGTGCGTTCTATGATGTTGTCCGAGCAAGTTACATAAATGTGATCTATAAGTGTTGAAGATGAATTTGTTACTCTAGTATCTTGTTTTACTATTTGTTGGAAGTTGTATGATGCAATTTTATTTCCCCAGATTATATGGGATTTGTTGGTGTCAATGTTAAAGTCTCAGAGTAGTATAATTTCCTTCCCGGAAGCGAAAACCACATCCATCATGGTAGTGAAGTTTTCGTACCAAACGTATCCAGCCTTGGGATTTCGATAGAGGTAGCCAATTATCAGGGGTGTGCGGTTTCGAAGTTTTAACTCCAACCAAATACATTCTATTTCGCAAGTTTCAAAGTCTAGCCTACGGTGAAAATTTAGTAGATTAGAAACATAGGCTACTATGCCTGTCTCTTGTTTTCTACAGGGATCTCTTCTAAACACTTTGTACCCTTTAATAGAGATGTCCTCATCTGAAATGTTTTCATTTAGTCTACTTTCACTAAGGCCGAATACATGAAAATTTTGATTAAGAATAGAAGATAACTCTGGCAGCTTGTTGAATAAGTTGCATATGTTTAAGTGTCCAAAACGTATTCCTGATTATTGAGCCAATGTTGCCACTTCTCAGACATTTCACCCAAGAAGTAAGTGTAAATTAGTCAAAATTAGGTAAAAATACAAGATCATAAAAATTAAAAAAAATACATTAATTTACAAAATACCAGTAATAGAAATCGATATGTAAATGACAATATTATAACGATATAACTAATGAGACCAACAAGTATAGTGCAAATACAGAACAAAAAGAATTAAAGCGTATGAACTACAACAATTAATTAGCTCGACCTACTTCGCAAGCTATGTAACCAGCTGCTATCCGAAAGAATGAATAAAAGACTATACAAGTCAATGTTCCTGTTTAAAGTTGGGTATCCCACACGGGAGATAAAACGCTAAACAGTAAGCAATTAAAGTTCAAGGAGGAAGCTCTTTTCCTGGTATCTTGCATTTAAGGCTCAGCGTTTAATACATATCCTATCTTACAGGTCTGTATTGTAGAGACATCATAAAAGCTTGATTCAGTGCGGCCGGACTAAATTGCATCAAGTGTAGCAGTTCTGGATTCCAATGATGCGGAGCCTGTTGTTGTCTGATATGTGACCCATTGTTGGCGTAAAGTTCTGGACCCCAATGATGCGGAACTCCCTGCTATCTGCTATCTGCCCATTTGTGGCGTGAGGGGGCTGTGTCAAAGTGGTATTACTGCCGTGTGTGTGTGCCGATGTTTGCAACGCAGATTCCTTGCAGGGGAGGGCAGGAAAACTATTGTGATAGTTATCTCCTTCCCGTGCTAAGATGGGGGTAGGAAGGATGGGTTGGTTTATTCTTAGTAGCATGTGTGATTCTTGAGTGGCCGGAGGTCGGGGGTCAGATGTCAGCAGACGTTTACCTGGTGAAATGGGGGAGTTTCGGCTGGCCTGGGTTGGCCTAGGTTCTCCAGAAATCAATGTTTTTCGCATTTGTGTGTTGGTCAGGTTTTGTGCCCTTTCAGGATATTTAATGTTCTTTGCAAGAAGACTAGTTCCTAATGTGGTTGTGTGTATTTGGTCTCTATACAATCGTTTCCTCAGTGCTCCTGTCTGTGATGTGAAGAAGGGTGTGTTGTTGATTAAGTGTACACGATACCGATTGCAAAAAGTCTCTAGGGTGTTATTGTTTATGTCGGCCAATCGACGTTGAGAGCCATAACTTGGTGGTATGATGGAGGAGAAAACAACTGTAGAATTTGGGAAAGTGTAACGTAGTAAGTCAAGTAGTGTTCTTAACTGAGAAATTGTTATAGTTTGGTTTTTCATAGTGTCTTGTATTCCTATATGAATCGTTGTCTTTCTAACGGCTGTATTAACCTCCAGTTTACGTATACTGTTTGATAGTCTTTCTACTCCTGCACCTGGAAGCTGAATTGTTGCGGCTTTGTCGGTGTCTGATAAGGACATGCGATTGCTGTAAATTCCTACAATCAAAGAGTCGCCAATTATCAAGTGGGTGCAGTCAACCGGTGTTTTCTGTGTATGTTGGGTTCTGACACGTCTTGCACGCTGTTTCTGCCATTGGTGACAATCCAGCTGTAGTCTGTCTTCTTGCAAATCATCAGATGTTTCTTGAATGTGGGCGTATTCTCTCGGCAATATTCTGTCGTCCAAGCTGTTGTTTGATAGTTGCTCTTGTAATTCTTCAAATCTATTGCTGACCTTTACTTCGATAGGATATGTTGAGTGCTGTTGAGCAACATTTTCTATTTGCTGATGTGTTTTGGTTGTCTGAGTAATTGACGCGCCTACGACTGGTTCTATTACTTCTAGACTATCTGCGTATGCTGCCAGGTCAGTAGTGGGCGAGAGTTATAACGTCTCAACGGTGTGTTTTAGTTTAACATTTTCTTCTCTCAGGAGAGTCACCACTGACTTGAGGTTGTTATAGTCACTAATGATCGTGGCGATCTTGTTTGTATTGTCAGAGGCGGCATCAAAAAGTACTTTCAGGTCTGACTCTAACTTTTTAATATGCTGCTGACAGACGCACGAGTGTTGGTTAGTAGCTGGGCTATGATCTAATACCGATGGTGCAACCTCTATTTGATTCGAATTTATTTCATTTGGTTGTATACTGTCTTCTACACACATACTCATCGGGTACTCAATGTCTAGCAACACTGGTCGGTTAGAAGTTTCATTCGTGTTGTTGCTGTGCTGAGTCATGGTTTGTTCGACTATGGTGTCATTATGGCCTGATGCTGTGATGGCTACAGCTTCAGATTGTGTAGGTTTGCCAGCCACTAGCATGCTGAGATCGGCAGGTGTGTTTAGTGAGTCACCTATTAATTTATGTGCTGTCTGTTGAATTTCGACGAAATGAGTCGAGAGCCACTCAGACATGACGTCAACTGCCCCCTGGGCAATCAAACTGTTTTTCGAGTTGTAGAGATGCAAAGTGTGTAACGAAGCTGATACTTTAATTTCGACTTGAGCGCCGTGTTGGTCCACCCTGTACTCAATATGGTCGCCCTGATAATGTTTGATCAGGCATGTTCGAAATGCCTCATAATGCAGAGTATTATTGAAAGTAATGGAAATGCATTTCCCGTCGTTCATACGCTTGACAGACAGTGATGGAGAGCCAAAGCAATTCTTTAACTTGCTTTTCACTGCTTTCTCTTTGTTTAGTGTGTAGTTCTTAGTTCTGGTAGATCTTAATCTTAACCCACACCGCCCACGTTTTGCCTTTACCTCCAGCACAGAAGTTTCCCCCTGTTCAAGCATGGCTACATAGTATTGTATTTTCGCCCGCAGGTACATTTTAGCAGAGCCCGCACTCGGTTTAAATTCCAATGCTGTGATTGGCTAGTTCAAGCTATCACTGACGCTTCTCCGTTTCGTGAATAGTTTATCCATAGTATTGAATACAACATTATTAGCATTCATATCCAACACTGCACATTTAGCAACATTAACACAATTTCACTAGTTGAACGGCATTGTTGTGATCACAATCATATAAACTCCATTGCGCTATAATGAAGATAGACAGAAAAAATAATCCAAAAAGGAGGAGAGCACACAAACACGTCAGCTGTCAGCCTAATTCTAGCCCTGGACACGCTTAGTTACGCCAATCGGACAGCAGCCTCAGCGTAATCTGAGACGGTTGAGCTAAGAAGATGGCTGAAACCGGTATTACGCATGGATCAAAAACTAGTATATAAACCCTAGACTGTTAACAGTCGCTCATTGTGATCTAAAGATGCCTACAGACCTCATGACTGTGCCTGCTGACCGGGTTTACATGACTCGTAATGGTGAGACTGCTAGACCGGTGGGTGCTGATGATAAGGTCGTGTTTGTCTCATCCTACCAAGATGGGGATGACTTTTACTCGTCAATAATATGAACAGTCAATAGCTATGCATCGACAGATCCTGGCTGACTTTGATCGACTCGTTCAAGTCAAGCAGCCCAACCAAGTCAATAAACAAGTAACACAAGATACTAACCGAAGCAATCAAGTCAGTAACCAAAACACTCAAGTCAGTGCTCATGTCAAACAGGGTACTAAACAAAGCCACCAAGTGTTCATGTGTTTGTAGTTTAGTAGAATTAAGAACCGACATCACTGTACTCAGGACATTCCTATACGTGCTCCATCCCCTTGTTCAAGAGCTAGCGAAGAGTCACACTACTTATCGTTCCCACCGCTATCTGATAACAAGTGTTCCTGGTCTTTCCTCTCAGTTATGAGATTCTCACAGAACCCCTGCCGATCTCCACAATCTCATTCTTTCCACATATGGGTTCTCAATCTGTTCCTCCGCCTACTCCACCTGGTCCCACAAGCGCACAACTACCTCCCCCTTGTCCATAGGCAATCTGCCACCAAGATGTGCATTCCCTGCTAGCCTATCAGCTTATTCATTCCCCCGCACCCCCGCAAGGCCAAGGTAAAATATCCTTATAATTCTCATAATCTGTGACCTCTGAAGCGATAAGAGCCATTCCACACGAAACATTCCTTTCTCCACCTTACTAAGCATACACTTTGAATCCGTAATGAATACAACTTGTGTTACAGTAGTCTCCTCTATCAACGGAATGCTGCTGTTGCTGCCTCCACCTCCATTCTCATGCTGGAGATCGTAGTCTCATATGCCAGACTGTCCTTTTTCAAGACTCGTCCATTAGCCTTTGCAATAAAGCCCCAACCACTACGTCTGTTTCTCACCACTGACCCATCGGTGTAGATGACTATGTCACCTTGATGTGTGTTACTCTGGATCAGCTGTTGCACTTCAAACTCAGTGCGGCCCGCTGCCCATTCTCTGCACTCACGACTCAGTGTTATTATTACATTGTGTGTGTGTGTGTGTGTGTGTGTGTGTGTGTGTGTGTGTGTGTGTGTGTGTGTGTGTGTGTGTGTGTGTGTGTGTGTGTGTGTGTGTGATGGGTGGGGTGTGTTTATGATATCACCATGAATATGATAGATGTTTTTCTTGTAACCCACTTTCGTCCATAATACAGTTGAATGTACTTAATGACTTTGAGTTTATTGCATTGTGGAACATTTGGTCTGTATGTTGTATAATATAGTTGATCTATGACCCTGTTTATAAAACTGTTGGAGATCACAGGTGAGGCTGGATACGTACACATAGACAACTGTTTGTTTCGAGTTAGCAGCTCCCTATGTTGTCTGTGGTAAATTTCCATGATCTCTACATCTTCGAAAGGAGGCCCTTTTCTTCATAAAAGTTAGTGTTGAACTTGTAACCTTTTTCTGCTTCGGGGTTCAAAGCCATTGCAGGGTTTCCTGAAGATGGCTGATTTAGTATAAGAACCCATTCCATCCGTGATACCCCTAGGCAAATCACTCATATTTATTTTACAACTTCACACAGGAATAAGTGTACTTCGTTATTTGACACTGGCCACCTCAGAGCAACTCACATAGATAACTCGCTCCACCAAACCGACCTGTCTGTTAACAAGGAAATTCCGTCATACTCTGTACGGTCACTCCGTAAATCGGCCATCTCTTCTCTTAACATGGATCGGTTGCATTTGTTTAGACACTCCACTTCACCGCCCCATCTCTTAACAATGAAAACCTTCCTTTACTCACACCAAAACCACTCTGACACACAACGCGAATAGCCTTTTAATAAGTAAACACCGTCCTCAACAACCACTCCCTCACACAGCCCGACCACCTGATTAACAAGGAAAAAACCGTCCACCACCCACTCCATAGCCACTCTGCCACACAGCCTACCTTACCGAGGAAAAGCACTGTAACCCTACCACATCACCACTGGTATCATGGCAGTGTTTAATCCTAAGTCTGTTCGCATCTACACACAGCCCGACTACGTGCTTAACAACTAAAACCTGTCTTCCACAGCCACACCCCCATCCCGAAGAAGAGCACTGTAGCACTAACACACACGCCTTCTCAAATGACCCTCCTCTCCATCCCTCCCTTAACCGATATCGTAAATTTTCAATTTACAATAAAACATTTTTTTTCATATTATCTCGTATATAATATTACTTTCAATAATTAAATTTAACTTTTTAATTATCCAAATCAGGAAGTAGTTAAGTTTCTTAGAGCGGGAAATTTGAAAATTCAGGAGCCTTTTTTTTATTTTTTGTTTGTTTTGTTTTAAGGATCGCTGTGACATCACATGGGTTCAGGATCGAGCCTGAAAACATACTCGAATTATTCAGGATATACTACCACTACTGCCGTTCCATAATGTCTTCAGGTCAAGGAACCCACTCTTTCCCACGATTAATGTCTCTAGATAACACACCTTATGTATATATATTTCTGCCTGCGCCATTCAGGAACTGCATCTCCTTAGTCTTTGACCCTTGACCATATCAATGGCTTCATTAAGGGGGTGATCCCTGTCTGCAGCAACTCTCGGGTACCATTTCGCTTGAAGTACCCTATGACTGTCAGCCATTGTTAGTAGCGCCAGGATATGCCTCATTCATATAACTAGTGTGTCTTTTGTGCACGCCAGGATCACCCGCATGGCCGCAGTGTGTATGCGCTCCAGTGTAACAAGGCAGCAGTTCTCTGCTGGGCAGTGGCCGGATCAGTACGCAGTTGCAATGGATGTGGGGACAGTCCGTAACAGACCAACTGCTCTATCCTAGATGGTCTGACCGTGTTGATAGAAATAATGGGGCATAATTAGTGCCTTTAGTACTTCACGTGATTGAACACATGGATATCTCATCCCAGTACTGATATTGGCCTGCTTGCGACTTCCACACTCTGCGGATTGATAATTAGTAGTTGCTTATTCATTCAATCATTCATTTATGCATTCATTCATTCATTCATTCATCCATTCATTCATTCATTCAGTAGCATGTCCTTTGCAGAACCTCGCTCCCATAACAACCTTCTGAAGATCCTCCGCCACATCCCGCATCCATCTTCTCTTTGGCCTTCCTCTTTCTCTCTTCCCAGGCATATTGTGACATATTGTCCAGACATCAACAATTTACCGACACAAATATAATAAATAACAGAACGGGACACCATCAGATTATTTTGAAATAAGAGAAGGTCTGGGCGCTGAGTGGACGATTTTAATTGGGTGGAGGATTTGAACTGCCAATTTTTGAATTGCGTGGAGGATTTTGAACGCACGTCCCCAAGCCCGGGTCAAGCTTTCAATGTGTCACTACTAGCTTTCTGGAGGAGGTGCGGTGACCAGTGTTCTGGCTACTCCCAGGTGAGTTCACACACTATAAGTCCTTAACTGACCTTCCAAACTAGGAAGGTAACGCGGTGTTTATGTGTAATGGTGTAATCATGTTATTTATGCTTCATAAAAATGTTCCTGTTCGAGAGAAAAATCTAGTACGACGCCATGCTTGTTTCATTTTTGCATTTACCATGTTAGAACCTTTCTCCTGAGAATGCAAATGCTTTTTATGCGAAAGCATGCTACTCCGTCTTAAATGCATATAGATGCCCTTTTCTCAATGCACTTTTAATGCACATGTAAAATGAACATTCTATGCATTGATGTTTCTACAAGAGAAAATGATTCTACAAGTCGACCTCTTAAACTTCTTGTGCAAAGACCCACATAATTCTTAAGATATCATGTGAATCATTTGTATACTTCTTTCGTGAGAATGATATGTAAAATTGTCGTGTTCTTTTCGTGAGAATGACTGCTCATTGATGGGGAAACATAGATGCACTAAGTACTGAAATGTTGTCAGAGGTTGCACTCAATGATAGCATCACCCCAGTAGGACTGATGATTAAGACATTATTACGTTCAGCATCTGCCAAAATTTGTTCTGATTAATGGCCATACAGGAAACTTTAACTGACGGGTGTGCATGATACTAGCGTGCAACAATAGATGGGTTAACACCATCATCTTCAACCCCTTTGCTCCAGAGAGGAAAGCTGGGAGAGACACATGTCCTTATATTCGAGTCAGGGCATATGTTAGATGCATATTGTCAAGGTGTTAGATTACAGTAGAACAGACTAGTGACAGAAGAGGGGCAAGAACTAAGAGGACATAGAGACAGGACCTCTATAAAAATATAGACAGAATAGAGACAGCACCCAAGCTAGGACTTAAGAATAGCAATAAGACTAGACTCGGGTGGGGACACTAACGTGTTAGAGTTAGGACAACAGAGGGACCGACCCAAGAACAGGGGCGGGTACATTAGGTCAGGGGGAATACCGTGACGACGTAAACTAGAATAGAACTTCAGAGGGTAACGAGTACTAAGACAACAGTGCTGCGTGCAAAGAGAACGGCACGCAGAGTTGTGGACCCCACGAGGGAGTTTGACCACGTAGGCAAGCGACAACCTGAGCTGCTTCAGACAGTGACAAGACGGCCTTCCGACTGGACGTAGTGTTGTTCTAAATCATTATCTATTGTTGTGAACGCATGCGATGTTAACGAGAGAGTGATCATGTGTGATGATATGTATCTATATATTGTGTGACGAGTGGCGATCATTATATTGATGTGACAGGCAAATAACGCCTTGTTTGATTGTCAGGCTTGCCTGGAATAAATTCCGTGTAAAACATCTGTACGAGCTGTAGTTATATTTGAGGTACGGATGACGTTGCCTGATTGCGAGTAAACGCAAGACTGTGGCACATATCTATGAAATGGCTTTTGCATTATTCAAGGGAGAAATTATGTATTTTCTTTGTGAGTGTTTTATATTTAATGTCAGTCATAATGGTTGTTTTCTGTAATGGAGGAGTGTCGAATCCAACCCTCCCCCCATCCCCACATTCATCCTTCATGAAAGGCACTCGAACTAATACTGATAATAATGATAGTGTTGATAATAGTGGCAGATAAGAAAGGCACTTGAGAGTCAGGTCTAACTCCTGAGAAATGAAGGACAGATCTTATATGACAGAAGTGGGATGCTGAAATGTAATAGAGATGGCCATGTCTCATGATGCCTGGTCTTAATCTACACACATTTCAACTTTCGTTGCTTTAACCTGCAAATTATACAACCTGCATCCATCTTAACATGCAGTAGTTCAACAGGCAGTGCCCTAACAGATATCTGTCATAACATACTTTTTTACAATTATCTTGATCTGAGCATACCTTCTTCTCAGCTAGACTTGAGCACATCTTGATAATTTCTCCTCATCTTAATATCATTGTATCATTCTGAGTTATCTCATTTGAAAACTAAAACATCAATGGAGAACAAATGCTGACTTATCAGTAGGTATTGGTCTCACTCCATCATATGTTTTAAAACCTTACACTTGAGAGAGAAGAGTAGTGATCTCACCTGTGAGTGGAACCACATCTTAGCCTCCTCCTAATATCAACACCCCCCCCCCCTATTTTCCCCTTGTATGTTATGTAAATAATGCATTTATGTTTGTGAATAATGAAAATATATGGATGAGATGCTTACACAGGTTGGATTTGTTTGCATTATTCCAGAAGGGTATGTTATTGGCCTGTCTATAGGAGCTGATGCTCGCATATTCTGGTGAAGGTGAATCCTTACCGTGCAGAGATGCCAGTCCCCAGCCTCATTAAGACGGTATACTCTTACCTTTGTTAGGGACCGTTTGGCATCAGGGAGATATATTCAACTTTACTATATTCCCTGAGGACATTATGGCGATTCTCAAAATCCGGCAGTTATTCTTACTTACCAGCCCATACCTCAACATCCTAAACACTTTGTGAATCCTGGAAACCGAGATGCAGTACTATTGGGAAAATCCAAGAGATTCCAGAAGACTTTTGCTTAGCATAAGAGCACTAACAAGGACCACTCTTTTAATCCTCAGCCACACATAGTAGAGGTTATTATGCTATTTATTTATGTTACTGTTATGATTATGATGTTTGATATAATGGTTCATCTGCTGTGTTTGACCATGTCGTGTGATTGTAATTGAATTAACGCAGTACTACCTGCCATGCATCGTTGAATGTTATTGGATAGACTTTAATAAATCCAAAGACTGATTGATTCTTTGTTCACACCTTACTCTGTTACAAATATGTTACTTATGTATACACAGTATACAATGTTATGTGACAACTCTGTTTGTTATGTACACAAAGTGTACACTGTTAAGTGGCAACCTTGTTTGTTATGAGCATACGGTGGTTGTTCAATAATGTACATGTATGTCCTGTCAGTCCCTAGATGTCCGGTCCTTACATGATACATTAATAGACTTTGGGGATTATGTGAGTACGGAGACCTACATACTGGCCCACCTTTATCTATATTACAAGGGCACCTCATTCCCGGGGCTCAGTAGTAACATTTCGTGATCCCCACGCCGTCCAAGTGAACCTGCATTCCATATGTGTATTATCATTTTTCGTGAAGGGAACTTCACGTGGGGGACAACGAGCCACTTCAAGGCTTCTAAACGAAAGCACATGAGGTTGATAGCCCCTCCCAACTGGGATCTCATTAGGTATCTCCTCGTCTAAATTTTTCACACCTCACACATATACCCCTCCATTATTGTTCTCTCCAAACTTTCCTAACGTTTCAAGTGACCAAAATATTTCAATTTTCTTTGTTTTATCGTCTTTAAAAGCAAACCTTCTTCAATATTCAGCTCTTGAAGTATGGATTCATTTGTTCTTTTCTTTATCCAAGATATTCTTAGAACTCGTCTGTAACATTTAAATACAGAGGCATTTATGCGCTGTTCAGCTTGTTTAGTAAGAGTCCAGGTCTCACAGGCGTATGTTGCAATGCGAAAGATGCATGCTGCTAAAAATCTTATTTTTGTAGTTCTATCTGTCCCTCTCCACAATTTATTCAGTTATTTTAGCCTTTGAAGATCAATAGCTATTCGTCTTTTAGCTATGTTTCACAAATGATGTTGTCTCTCTGTCTAGGCGAAAAAATCAGAGCGGTATCTAATAACCACTTGATCGATAAATAAATAGTACGATTCGTTTGTAGTTAGTCAGTGGTAGCAAATCAGAGCGGTATCTAAAAACCACATGATCGATAAATAAATAGTGCGATTCGTTTGTAGTCAGTCAGTGGTAGCTTCTGGTGTTGCCACCACAGGTCGCAAGTATCAAACTTGGGTACTCATTCATCGTCCTCATTGTCACTGGTGGATAACAACCTGCTGAAAATCTTCATCACAACTTTGACAAGCAGGGCAGCAAAACTCTGGCAATACGAATAAAGATCAGACATACTCCACCGGGAAGAATTTCATTCCGAACTTTTCTTAAGTCAACTTCAAGGGAAAACACATGATAAACAAACGACCATGCAGTTTTAAATCGTCCAAAATTATCATTGAAACATATGCCGCCAGCCATCTAACAATATCGATCATCTTCACTTAAATAAAAAATATGTGGACTGATATCTCGAACTATTAAACAATTCTCACCGTTCTCTCTATCTCTGACCCCTCCCTAATCGGTTCTCTTGTCACCTTTCAAGCTGGTTCTTTGATACAGTAGCAATCCTCAATCATCTCATCTTATCTCATCATGTTCTTCTTGTACCTTGCGATGTTGAGGTGAAGTATAAACAGCGAGAGAGTGCCCGCTTATGGGTTTCATATATCGATAGGCTATTCCCACGAACTTTGTTATTCCCTGCGTCCATCGTTTACGTGGTCGGCCTCTTCTTCTGCTTTCCTCTGGTCTGTACATCATTGCTTGTTGTGGTATACTGTTGGTTGGTAACCTACTTGCATGGCCAAACCATTTGACATGCTGCTTTCTAATAAAATCTAGTGCAGCTGTAATCCCCACTTTAGTCCTGATTTCTTCATTTCTGATCTTATCTCTTCTTGATACGTTGAGTATTCTTCTCAGGAATCTCATTTCTGTTGTTGTGATTTTTCTCTCAATCGACAATCCTTTATATATATATATATATATATATATATATATATATATATATATATATATATATATATATATATATATATATATATATATATATATATATATATATATATATATATATATATATATATTGTGTGTGTGATTGAGTGAAGAAAAGTGGGAAGAAGAGGAAAGAGAGATAAGGAGGAGGGAGATGGTGTATTAACACAAAGAAGAGGGAGAGAGATACAAGAAGAAGGGGAAAGATAAGAGACTGTCGCTCGTTGACCCGTGTCGTGGCCAAAACCTTCTTCGCCCTCTACAATATAAAATTAGAGGGGGTGGAGTATAGAGAGATAAAGCGCGGGAGAGGGGGGGGGGCGGCGATGTAAGTTTTTTTTCCTTCGTAAGGACGATCACTAATGATATGACTGCACAATACAGCGAAGAGTGATGTCAGGTAAGACCAACAAGTTTACAGACTACAAGTTACAAATGTCACAATCTAATCATTACAGACTACAAGTTACAAATGTCACAATCTAATCATTACAGACTACAAGTTACGAATGTCACAATCTAATCTACAGAACCTTCGTCTCTCAAACCAAGTAAAGTCAACACAAATGCGGATTTATTCCACCTTAACTCCTGTTACATCAGAATACACGTAATAGTTTGTATTACAAATACAGCATACAAATAAAACAACTGTTCATAGATGAAGATAAAAACGTGTTATCATGATAAACCCAAACCTACTAAACTGCATTGGATTATCAAACACCTAATAATGTAAGGCATAACCTATTATTGAAGACTGCTTAATAATGTCAGTGACGACCAACTATTGACGTACCAACATGTACCCATGAAGGCAGATATCTTTCCTTTAATAACAAACAACAATACCTCTCATAGAACCATTCATAAACTAGCAATAATAGATGATACTGAGCATGAACTCACACACTTATACATTATCCTATGGAAAGTCTCTAGCATCTACCAGCATTTCCTTAAATATACATTCTAAGTACCTCCACCACCACCATCATCATCACCACAATCATGCACCATGCCGATCACTGTTGCTTAGAACCCTTTAATGCCTAAATGAATATCCCTCATCACGCAGAAAGTACGCCTAGAGGCTCATAAGGTTAAGTGCCCAATGCTCTTCTCCTACCTCCGTTCTACAATCCATATATAAAGAGAAGGTCGGTGTGGCGTGTCAGGCATATTGTTCGAACCCCATATTCCACTTATACTGGTTGAGATCTAGATTATGGTATTCCCACATCACGCTGGTCGCCTCTACCCCCTAATCCATCTCTTAGCATTATTGGTAGCCGGGAATTCATGTGAACTTTCACTCCGAGTTTCCGTGTGGATTCAAACTCATGATCTTGAAATGAGAAGCAGGTCCGTTAGCCACCGCACTCGCAAGGTAACTATGTCGTCCTCACTTAACCCCTCCGTTCAGCAGACACTGTGCACTGCGCTCCGAACCGTTTCGTTCGCGTACCTTAAGTTGCTTTACGACCTGGTTTCCAACAGGCGACCCAGTAAGCGTTCGTCATTTCATCTCGTGTCTCGCGTGTGTTAATGTCATCACAATATTCTTATTTCGTTATGACCTTTTTTTGTTTTTATGGAACACTAATTTAGATTATAAACTGAACACACTATTACTTAGCTAGATATTTCTTCTCTACTTCCTACTTCGGCGGCTATTAAGCTATTAAGTACAATTTAGTTAGTTAACTAGTTGCGAATCCTTTACAGGACGCCGCAGTCAACTCCATTATTTGTCGGCTGTTTGTGATTTCTTGGCAAGTTTACTTTCAGTAGCTTGCTATTGCTTTCTAAACTGGACTGATGTCACATCCGCCTACATATGATCTAGCAAAGTACTTAATTCTTAATTTATCTATGACAGCTCATGTGAACTCCTTTGTTTAGTGAATGTTTGCAAGTCTGTGTTTCACCCATCTTTTCCCAGTCTTGTCCGACTACAACCTTTAGAATGATTGGCCAGACGTGTTTCCTCCAGTTTATCTATAGCTAATGTCCCTAACTTTCACTCAGGGCAGTATCCTGACAGTTCCTGCGTGGGCTGGGTTCCTTGACTAGTAATAGTTGCGTTTTACATTCGGTTTTTCTAGGTTTGTCCGACTAAGCCGTTCAGCTACTAACAATTTTTGTAAGTCTGTGTTCAACATGATCCTCTGGTATCGGACCTGTTGGTGATCTAGCTAGTAATCTCCTTGCTTATGTGCATTCCATACGGCGTGGAGGTTTGTGCATCTGCCGTTAGAGAAATCTCGCTCGTAGTCTCTTTTGAGTCGCTTTGGTGGATCCATATATACCAAACTTTCCCACGTCAAACTTGGGGAACTCACCGCATTGCCCTAGGTTAATTTGCATGGTACGTTGTTTCAATGTAGACAATTCACCCCCCGGGACATTCACCTACCGAATGTCCCAGATTACGTTCACATAGAAGAATGCAGGTCAATAGGTGTACCTAACTCATATAAACCTGAGACATCCTGTCCATGACATTTTGAAACAACGCAGATGTATCCTATTGTCGAAGTTCACATCTTCTTATAGGGGTTTTTCGGTTATTGGCGTCTCTAAGTTCTAGCGTAGGTGGCTAAGACTTCACGGGGCCACCCGGAATATAAGCACCTGAACGTTGGAAATTCCGGCAATAACATCCTCCGATTCTTTCCGGAGTCGATGTACTGGCTTTATTTATCGTAGAAATTGCCTCCGAAACAAGTATGCTGACCTGCATTCGTTAATTTCCAACTATCACAATCTCATCTTCCAAAAGTGTTGGCGACCCGTCAACCCTAAGGACATTCTTCCTACTCTGCGACCAACCACCATATCTCTTCTCACAGCGTCTGATCCTCTCATACTGTCGCCTCTTATGTCCCCAGGCTCGAATATATGCCACTCTAGTTAGTCAAGAATTTTCTGATCTGTTTCATCCACTGCTGGAACATTCGGTTGGGCTGGTAGTCCCAATGACATTTCTAATTATCCTTCTGCTGGGTTCCAAATGTTGCTGTATGTAGCCGAGGCGCGGTGTTGGGGTGAGCGCCCAACACTGCTTAAATACCTCAATGGCTCGTGAATACATAACCTATGCAGCAAAAGTCCAACTCCTGGCCTTCACGTGGCGGGCCCGTTTAAACTAACAGGAGAAGGGGCGACGGCGAGTCTCTGGCGCCGGAAAATAACCAGTATGCTCTAGATGTGTATGCATGTACATGCATGCGCAGACAGGCGTGTGCGCGCGTACACATCTACACTCGAGTGAGACCACAGTCTGCTCTAGCAAAGAAAGGTGCTGAAGACGGAGGCAACCAGCCAAGAGGCGCACCACATAAATCAGGATGCCACGCAATCACGCAAAATGGAATATGTCGACTACTGCTAATCGTTATGGTGCTCGCCCTGCTTTGGACCCCCAGGCAGGTGCAGTGCCGGGCCCTATGTCTCGAAAGGGTCCAACCCCAACTACTGGAGGTCCTTCTCAGATGTCCTGTGGAGCCAGGGGACATGAGAATAGGACGACTGGCAATACTAAACGAAGACTTAAAATAATGCACTGGAATGCGGAGGGAGTCAGCAACAAAAAAATAGAATTAGAAAAAATCTTGGACCAAGAAAAAGTAAGCATATGTTGCTTGCAAGAAACTCACCTCAATGAAAATATAGCCTTCAAAATCAGAGGCTACCAGTGTTACCGATCTGACCGAAAGAACAGGCGAAAAGGTGGGATACTGACCCTTGTAAGAAATAACATCATGGCTTCCCAAATCAAAGTCTACATGGAAGGGGCTGAGTATCAGACACTTAAACTTAAGACAGGTAATACAGATCTACATCTGATCAATTACTACTGTCCAAGTGACCGCCCACAGGCACTGGACACTCTACCACTAAAAGAAAAAATGATTGTGTGTGGCGATTTCAACAGCCACTCGCAGAGCTGGGGCTATGATCACATGGACCAGAGAGGAGAGAGACTGGAAGACTGGCAGGATGAGAATAGATTCATGTTGATTAACAAGCCGTCCGACCCACATACTTTCTACTCGAGATCATGGCACTCTACAACTACACCTGACCTGGCTTTTCATTCACCAGACCTGGAGTGGAACATTACACGAATTGTTGGGAAACAACTTGGTGGCAGTGACCATCGGCCAGTCTTTCTAACCGTAGAAAATGAGCTTGTAAGTGAAAGCAGCACCCTCTCGAGGTGGAACTACAAGAAAGCAGACTGGGCAATGTACAAGCATCGCACCAGCATACTGGTTAGAAACCTGAACACTGAGAAAGACATAAATAAAGCAGTTGAAGAGTTTGGGAAATGCATACTACAGGCAGCGCGAGAAACAGTACCAAGAGGAGCCCGTAAACAATATAAACCCTACTGGAGTAGTGAACTGGAACAGTTGCATAATGATGTTGAAGTGTGTAGAAAGCAAGCAGAGGCCACACCCAGCCAAGAGCACCACAATAAATTCCAGCATGCAAAAGCCAAATTTCAAAGGGCCAAGCTGCAGGCTAGACGGAAAAGCTGGCAGGAGAAAACGGAGTCTCTGAACTTTGAAAGAGACACAAGGAAATTGTGGAAGCTAATAAAACAGCTTAATGACGAGGGCACAGGGAGAAACTCAAAAATTGCACTACATAAAGATGGAAAAATCTTAACAAGAAAGCAAGCAGCTGACCATTTTGCAGACTCGTTCGCACAAGATAGCAATATCAAAATTAGTCCAGAGAAACAACAAGAGATTCGAGAGAAACGACAACATACAGGACAGAAGGAAATAGTACATGAGGTTCTGGAGGCACCCATCACAATCAGCGAACTGGAGCTAGCCATATCAAAACTGAAAATGAGAAAGTCACCAGGAGCTGATGGTATCTCCAATGAAATGATCAGGAACCTAGGAACAGAGGCCAAAACAAAGCTGTTGCAGATCTTCAATAACAGCTGGACCTTAGGCAGTGTTCCACAAGCCTGGAGAGAAGCAATCATGATACCCCTCCTAAAATCAGGGAAAGATGGTTCCATTGCCTCTAGCTACAGACCAATTAGCCTCACCAGCTGTCTCTGCAAAACACTGGAGCGCATCATCAATCACAGACTGCAGTGGTACATTGAAAGTAAAAACATCCTTGTGCCACAGCAGGCTGGCTTTAGGCAGTGCTACTCTACAGAAGATCAGACAACCTACCTCTCTCAAGAAATTGAGGATGCATTCCAAGAGAAGAAGCTGGTGCTTGCGGCATTGATAGATCTGAAGAAAGCCTTTGACAAAGTCTGGAAAGAAGGTCTGATGAAGAAACTGAGAAACTGCAAAGTCAATGGAAGAATGTACAAATGGGTGAAAGCATACTTGCACAACAGAAGAGCCCGAGTACAGATAGACGGACTCAAGAGCAAGAAAGTACTACTGCGTCACGGTGTTCCCCAGGGCGGAGTCTTGTCCCCCACACTTTTTCTAATCTTCATCAATGATCTTGTTGCTCACCTACCGCATGGAATTAAAGCGGCAATGTACGCCGATGGCCTGGTTCTATGGAGCACAAATGAATATGCATCAGTGGCCACCAGATTGCTACAAAGAGCTGTAGATACATTTGCTGCATGGGCAAATAGATGGTGTGTCAGCATAAACACTGACAAGTGCAGCACCACCCTATTTACCCTCTCTCCAAAACAAAAGGCAGGGATCATCCAGATAAATGGAACACCCCTAAGAGAAGATAAAGAACCAACATACCTTGGAGTAACATTTGATGGCAAGCTGACATGGAGAAAGCACATCAACAAAGCAGTAGCAAAAGCCAGAAGGAAAATAGCTATCCTGAGAAAGCTAAGTGGAACCACATGGGGAGCCAGTACGAAAATACTTAGCAAAGTTTACCAACAGAGCATACGACCACACCTGGAATATGGGTCAACTGCGTGGTGTTCAGCATCAAAAACCACACTACAAGAGCTGGACAAGGTGCAAAATCAAGCACTTAGAGTCACCACAGGAGGGATGAGATCAACCCCTATAGTGGAAATGGAGAAGATGGGGAGGACACAGGCACTGAGTGAGCGCAGAGATACGAAAACGCTAATACAAGCAGAAAAGTTCCTCAGCTTGCCAGGCCACCCTATGAAGAACAGATTTGAAAACCTAGCTATGGGGCGGTTGAAAAGAAGTAGTTTTATCCACCAGGCCAAACGACTCTGCAGAGAAACCACTGATCTGCCCACAGTTGGTATCCCCCTAACAACTATTCCAGAGCGAACTCCATGGAAAGATGAGCATAGACTATCGTTACAAATCCAGACAAAAGTGAGAGGAATATTTGACAAGGAAGAACAGAACAGTGTGCAGCGCAGAACAGCCACTCTCAGCTTCCTTGATGAAGAATACCCACAGGACCTCTGGATCCGAGTCTACACAGATGGGTCAGCACAAAATGCTGTTCGAAATGGAGGAGCGGGAGTGTACATAGAATACCCAAATAATACTAGGGACACAGCCAGAGTACCGACAGGAAAGTACTGCCATAACTATGATGTCGAAATTGAGGCAATCAAGATAGCAATAAAGAAATTACTAAATAACAGCAATGGTACACAACCTGTGGTGCTACTAACAGATGCAAAATCAGTACTCGAGGCGCTCCTCTCTGGGAAATTGCCAGTACTAAGGACACTACTTTCTGAACTTAGCAGTCAGCATAAAGTCACCATACAGTGGATACCATCCCACTGTGGAGTACCCGGAAACGACAGAGCTGATCAATTGGCTAAGGAAGGAGCCAAAGAAGAACAGCCTGATGTGCCCGTTACATACCACCAAAAGAAAAGAATGATCAAATCAGTCAGAAAGCCACCAAAACCTGCTCAAGATGACTACCACCTTATGGACAGACCAGAACAAGTCATTATTCTGCGCCTCAGAACAGGACACAATAGATTACGCAACCACATGTATACAAAATTCAAGATTGGTGAAACAGCCATGTGCACATGTGGATTGGCGTCGCAGACAGCAGAGCACATACTCCAAGACTGCCCAAAATATAACATATCTAGGCAAACCTTCTGGCCTAGAGAGACGACAGTGGAAGATAAACTCTATGGACCACTGTGTGAACTGGAAAAGAACAGTTCAATTCATGCAAGAGACGACATTGCAGATATAGACATATTTCAAGCGAACGAAAGAAGAAGAAGAAGAATCCTTCTGCTGCTCCATCCTCACAGCGTCGGATCTCATGACCTGCAACTCTGATAATTGATCCGTCTCCTCCGACCTTTTTAATTGCATATCTTCGTCCTGACATGGTTGGCGCTCTGGCAACTGTATACTTATCCTAAGACCCGGTATACTTATCCTAAGATCCTGTATACTTATCCTAAGACCCTGTATACTTATCCTAAGACCACATGTCTTTGATTTTTGTCCTGTCTCTGTGGTGGACGCTCCTTCTAACAAGCTCACCAATTTGCAATGGTATAGAGGTTGAGATTTTTTTATCTTCTCTCATTCCTAATAGTGGAATGTTTCTCCAGCTGCTCGTTTGCTCGGACGTGTGCGTGATGCAAGCGAAGAAGATGTCCCTCTAAATATTGATTTGCACCTGCATGACTGTCATCGGTGATAACAGATAAAATCCACAGGTAGATATTGTTCCAACCCAAATATCAGGTAATGAGGGGGGGAACCCTGTTGAGGCTTGAGGTGTCGAATTATACATCTGCAACACTGCGGCTAGGTGGTCAGAACATCTCCTCTTCTTCTTAGCTTAGAGGGGTCGTCTAAGAATATCTTTTAGGGTTTTATTAAATCTCTCACATTGGCCGTTTCCTGTTGCATTTCAAGCTGTCGTGCGCCTCTTCTCAATGCCATAGACTTAGCACAACTCTGCTATGACATCAGATTCAAACTTGCTGCACTGATCAGAGTTGGGTTACCTGTCTGTCCATGATATTCTATGAATATTCATCAGAAATCATTTTCCCTCAATCATCTTATGTTTTTTTTTTCCAGATTGTTTGCTCATTGTCAATGATTCACATCCATACAAAAGTACAGGTTCTATGCAGCACCTTAACACTCTTTGTATCGTTGCAGACGACGTCTTTTTATTGGTAAGAATGTTTTCCATCTTGTAGAAGGCTACCTTCGCCATGGTGATTCTTGTTCTAATCTCTTCAAGCACCTCAAATCATATGTTGCAACTGTTCCGAGATAACTGTACCGATTCACTTTTTAAAGAATATTCCCATTTACTTGTGTATTACATTGTGGTATTTCTTTCTTCCTAGTGACTATCTAGCAGACGGTTCTACCTGCTTTCCGTTAGCGCCGAATGTTGGACGGCTCTCAAGAAACCCGACACCCCACAATGTGCCAACGGCTTCGGGCGGAGGAGTACAATTAGGAGGGCACAGGTCTTACCCTAGTACGAGGAAATGCAACCTAAAGTCTAAATGTCAAGGCAGGGTATACCAGGTCTTTAGCCTTGGTCGGCAACTGGTCTAGAATGGAAGCTCCAATAGGCTGACAGTTAGAGCATTGCTTTACTGATCGGACAGCTTCTGAATCTGGTCTTGTTCCAGACGTATTGGTGTTATCTTTCCCCTGTAATAAACTAGACGTGTGGAGAATGGGAGGGATCATACTGCATAGGCATCACGTGGTCTCTAAATTCAGCCCAGGCTTTGTGTTATGGAGAGGTATAACTCCAGTTTACAAACTATCTTCTGTCAAGACGGCAAGATGCCAGTCAGTCAGTGACGACCATAATTTGTGTCCTATTACAATTTATTTCCAATCCTAGTTGTTCACTGTGTGTAACACCCGCATCTACTAAATGTTGCAGATCCTGCTCATTGTCCTGCCATCAATACCGTATCATCTGCATATCTAATGTTATTAATGTTATGTCCCCCAATGGCGATTCCTCTCTTATATTCTACATTTATGAAAATATTTTCGCAGTATAATGAAAAAAGATCTGGAGACATTACACATCCCTGTCGTACACATCTCTTAATAGACTGATATGGACCTACTTCATTACCCAATCTTGATGGCAGTTTGTTGTTTCCAATATATGTTTTTTAACAAGCCTAAGGTCTTTCCCATCAATTTGCAGATCTGCAAGCACCTCCATCATGTTGACATGTCTTACTTTATTGAAAGACTTTGTATAGTCAATAAAGCAAAGATGTACCTGCTGAGCAACTATCTTATTGGATTCCAACTTTAGCATACAAGTATCCAAAAATATTATTTATTTCTAATTATTTGCACTTTTTTGTAAGGCGTTATCAAGGTCACTATCAAATGGGTGGCAGATGTCTAGATAGAACAACTCTGGTCATGAGCTTCCCTCGTGCTAACCCCAGATTGTGTCACTAAGCTCGCTGGCTGGCCGCTTGACCTGGCTTTTTGGGCATATCACGTGTTTATGTCTCGCTATCGTCTGCTTCAGATGACTGTTGTGTAACTGTCTTTTACTTTTTAAGCCTTGTCTTTCAACCATAGTTAACTCTATCTGGATACCTAACAGTGGATCTATGTCTTCTGCACGGTTCTCTTCTGTTGAGACATATTCTTGAATGGTGGTGACAGCAAAGTCCACCAGTCAAATGTACCACTTCATTGTGTAATAAATATTGTTGGTGGGTCCCTCCCCCAGAATGGATAATTGTATAGTTGTCAGATGTCGTTTCTGTCTATTTCCATCTTTTTTTTTGTCAGATGTCGTTTCTGTCTATTTCCATCTTTTTTTTATTTTTTTTTTTTTTTTTGCGTATCCTTTACAGGACTTAGCTGTCAACACCAGCATCTTTCAGCTGTATGTTGATCTCTTGGCAAGATTACGCTCAGTAGTTTGCCATTGCTTTCTGAGCGGCCGGCTCAGTATCCCGCAAGTCACGAGCGGGGGTCGAACCGCCTCAGCTCTCGCTCCGCTACGAGACTCTGCGTGATAAACGGGATTACAGTGAGAAAGTGTTGTAACCCCACAGCCAGAGAGACCGGCCTATTTCCATCTGCTAGATTTATAACATGTCAATGTTCGGTCTTTGGAAAAGCATAAACCAGAAGGATAATAAATATATCAACTGACATAATAAATATAAAAACATTGTTAAATGTAACAACAAGTGTAATAAATGCTTTAAATGAAGATGTGTGATGAAAACATCAATGCTGAAATGTTGAAATATGTCAGTGATAACCAACACTGGTCAGCCGACAATGGTAGCCAAGTTCATGCCCCGAGTGTCGCAGTCTGTGGGAGAGCTGGTCAGCCGACAATGGTAGCCAAGTTCATGCCCCGAGTGTCGCAGTCTGCTGTGATATTGAAGACGTTCTGGTCGGAGATGGTCTCGGTAGGGTTCAGGTACAAGTACATGTCCGTAGTGCCATGGTAACCTGTCAATCAAAGGTCAGGAATGTTAGTAATGGACATGTCACGTGATGTTGCTGTAGTTACATGCATGTCAGACCACCCGCCGTCTTACCCGTCCACTGCTTAAACTTTCATTCCCAACTCAGATGAAGCTCAAACTCAGGAGTAGGCTCAAAAGCTGCAGTCCCTCATTCTAGAGATAGGCTCACAAGATGCAGGCTTCCAGGCTAGAGCTAGGCTCACTAGATGCAAGCTTCCAGGCTAGAGCTAGGCTCCTTAGATGCAAGCTCCCAGGCTAGAGCTAGGCTTACTAGATACAGGCTCCCAGGCTAGAGCTAGGCTCACAAGTTGCAGGCTCCCAGGCCAGTGCTGTGCTCACACGCTACAGACTTCCAACTTAGATCTGGGCAGTGGTATAAGAACCAATGGTTTCTAATTCGCCATCCCTTAACCTGTCGGGAAGTGAGACTGGATGCCTGGTCTTCGCTTGCTCTTCTTCTGCGCCTTCGTCTGATATCTTCACTACACTTGTAGGTGTCCATAGTGTTGTCATCATTGCTTTTATAGAACCATATCTTTGCAGCTTCCACATACTTCCTCAATAATCTACTGATTGTCCATGATTCACTTCCGTACATTAGGATTGGCTGAATAAATAACAAAGTGAAATAAGTTAGGCCAACTATATATATAGTAGATTTAGAGGATTGAGAGAAAATGAGAGGGGGAATAGGAAGACGACGACACCACCTTCGTCTCCTCGCCCCCGTCACTCGCCGCCGATGCAAAGGACCACGAGAAGAAGTGGAGGAAGAGGAAAAGAGGGGGAGGAAGAAGTGGGGGAAGAGGAAGAAGTGAAGGAAGAGAAAAAGGGGGAAGTGGACAAAGCATCCTGATTGGCAAAAGGAGTAGACCTGGGATGGTAAGTTTTACTCAACGGACATGCTTCAGGCTGGTGAGACCGAAGTATTCTAGCCGATACACCGGACATACTTGAGGCTGGTGAGACCGAAGTCTTCTAGCCGATACACCGGACATACTTGAGGCTGGTGAGACAGACGTCTTCTAGCCGATACACCGGACATACTTGAGGCTGGTGAGACTGGGTCTTCTATCCGATACACCGGGCATACTTGAGGCTGGTGAGACTGGGTCTTCTATCCGATACACCGGACATACTTGAGGCTGGTGAGACCGAAGTCTTCTAGCCGATACACCGGACATACTTCAGGCTGGTGAGACCGAAGTCTTCTAGCCGATACACCGGACATACTTGAGGTTGGTGAGACCGAAGTCTCTTAGCGCATACACAGGACATACTTGAGGCTGGTGAGACCGAAGTCTTCTAGCCGATACACCGGACATACTTGAGGCTGATGAGACCGAAGTCTTCTAGCCGATATACCGGACATACTTGAGGCTGGTGAGACCGAAGTCTTCTAGCCGATGCACCGGACATGCTTCAGGCTGTGAGACCGAAGTCTTCTAGCCGATACACCGGACATACTTGAGGCTGGTGAGACCGAAGTCTTCTAGCCGATACACCGGACATACTTGAGGCTGGTGAGACCGAAGTCTTCTAGCCGATACACCGGACATACTTCAGGCTGGTGAAACCGAAGTCTTCTAGCCGATACACCGGACATACTTGAGGCTGGTGAGACCGAAGTCTTCTAGCCGATACACCGGACATACTTGAGGCTGGAGAGAACGAAGTCTTCTAGCCGATACACCGGACATGCTTCAGGATGGTGAGACCGAAGTCTCTTAGCGCATACACCGGACAGACTTGAGGCTGGTGAGACCGAAGTCTTCTAGCCGATACACCGGACATACTTGAGGCTGGTGAGACCGAAGTCTTCTAGCCGATGTACCGGACATACTTGAGGCTGGTGAGACCGAAGTCTTCTAGCCGATACACCGGGGATACTTGAGGCTGGTGAGACCGAAGTCTTCTAGCCGATACATCGGATATACTTGAGGCTGGTGAGACCGAGTCTTCTAGCCGATACACCGGACATACTTGAGGCTGGTGAGACCGAGTCTTCTAGCCGATACACCGGACATACTTGAGGTTGGTGAGACTGGGTCTTCTATCCGATACACCGGACATACGTGAGGCTGGTGAGACCGAAGTCTTCTATCCGATACACCGGACATACTTGAGGCTGGTGAGACCGATGTCTTCTAGCCGATACATCGGACATACTTGAGGCTGGTGAGACCGAAGTCTTCTAGCCGATACACGGGACAACAAAGAGCTGATCAGTTAGAGAAGAAACAATAGGTCTCTTTGATAGAGATAGTCAACTGACGTCATCGGATGTTTTCCAGGCTGTTCCATGTTTAGGTGGCGTCCAATCACAGTCCCAGTTGTACCACTTGTTTCACGATTATATTAGTGATGATGCTGATGATAGTGATGATGATGGTGGTGGTCGTTGTGGTCGTGCTGGTGGTGTAGGCGATGGTGATGACGATGATAATGATGGCAAGGGTATCCTCATGATGATATTTCTAACGTTGATGATCATTAATCTGACTGTGATATTGATGAAGATGACAACGATGATGATGATGATGATGATACTCATGGCGATAGTGGTGGACGTGATGGTGATGCTGGTGGTGATGCTGGTGGTGTTTGACTCACCGTACTGCTGTGACATGATTGGCCAATATGTCGTGCCAATGAGACCTAACACCAGGCGATTGATGGTGTCATAATCTGTGGGGATGTCCCAGGTGTAGAAATTTATTTCATGAAATTTGCCGGACGCCTCGGGGATGGCCCTGGTGTAGGCTGCAATCAGAGCATCTAGGGTCAGCTTGTTTATAATTGTTAGTTAACATCGGTGATATATGTATTTATAAATTTTGGTTAACATCAGTGATATATGCATTTTTTAGCATATCCTATTTACAGGACATCGCAGGCAGCACCAGCATTTTATCGCTGTTGTTGATGTTTTAGCAAGTTTACGTTCAGTAGTTTTGCCATTGCTGTCTAAACGACCGCCCCCCCCCCATACCAACACGTTAAAACCCAGCGCAACGCGGTCTGCTGCCAAATCGGTCGCAGCTGTGTTTCAAACGCAGTTAAGTGGGCTTACGAACCACATCCACTAGTCCTTATCCACGGAGACCGGCGATACATGTATATAAGAGTTTGAGATCAAGAGTGGAGTTAAGCAAGGTTGTGTACTACCTCCCACCCTCTTTGGAATATACTTTTCACTTCTACTGAAATATATCTTTCATGATCAGGATGGTGGTATATACATTCACTCACGCTCAGATGACGGCCTCTATAATGCTCAGAGATTGAAGGCCAAGACCAAAATTAGGAGGGTACTGATCAGAGAGTTGCTTTTTGCAGATTATGCTGCAGTTACGACCCACTCTGAGGAAGAATTGCAATGTCTACTATCTGCATTCTCCAGTGCTTGTTCTGAATTTGGTTTAACAATTAGTAAAAAGAAGACACAGATATTTTCACAAGATTCACAAGGGGTGCAATCAATCTTTATTGACGACGCCGAACTTGAGATGGTAGACCATTTACATATCTAGGATCAGTGGTAAATAGCAAATTATCCTAAGATCAGGAAATCAACATCCAGATTGGTAAGGCAGCAACAACAATGAACAGGTTAAGAAAAAGAGTCTGGGAGAACAGCAAGCTTACTGCCAAAACGAAAGTCCTTGTCTATCAAGCCTGTGTCCTTAGTACTCTTCTTTATGGCAGTGAAATCTGGACAACTTACTCACACCAAGAGAAACGTTTAAACAGCTTTCATATGCGGTGTCTGCGAAGAATTCTTGGTATTAAATGGCAAGACAAAATCACAAATATTGAAGTATTGGAAAGATCAGGTTGTGTTACGGTTTATTCCATGCTCAGTCTTCGTAGACTTAGATGGATAGGACATCTTAAGAGGGTGGATGATGGTAAAATACCAAAGGACATCTTTTTTGGCGAATTACAGATGGGTAAGAGATCTCAGGGTCGGTCTCTGCTACGATACAAAGATGTGTGTAAGCGGGACATGATTGATACAGTCATTGATAATGCACATTGGGAGCAAGTCGCAGCTGAACGTGTTGCATGGTGGGCAAACATCAGAAATGGTATGTGGAAATGACTACGTGTTCACATGCACCCACTGTGAACGAACATTTACAGCGCGAATAGGCCTTATCAGTCACTTTCGCTACTGCAATGGGTAAAAGTTATTATGCTTTTTTGAAGCACAAACTATCGTCTGTCAAGACGGCAAGGTGCCAATGATATATATATATATATATATATATATATATATATATATATATATATATATATATATATATATATATATATATATATATATATATATATACATATATATAAGTTAATATCAATGATATATGTATTTATAGATATTATCTAACTAGCTGACCCGGCCCGGCTTCGCCCAGGCCCTGACGGGGATCTATCTATCTATCTGTCTGTCTGTCTGCTTGTTTGTCTGCTTGTCTGTCTCTCTGTCTGACCCGGCCCGGCTTAGCCCAGCTCCTGGTGGGGAGCATCTCATTTAATTCATATAAGTAGTCATATAAGCTCCCGTTCCCGTTCCCGACTATCTGTCTGTCTCTCTGTATATCTGTCTCTCTGCCTGTCTGACCCGGCCCGGCTTCACCCAGTCCCTGGTGGGGAGCATCTCATTTAATTCATTTAAGTAGTCATTTAAGCTCCCGTTCCCGACTATCTGTCTGTCTGTCTGTCTATCTGTCTGTCTGTCTATCTGTCTGTCCGACCCGGCCCGACTTCGCCCAGGTCCTGTTGGGGGGCATCTCATTTAATTCGTATAAGTAATCATATAAGCTACCGTTCCCGACTATCTGTCTGTCTGTCTGTCTGTCTGTCTGTCTGTCTTTCTGTCTGTCTTTCTGTCTGACCCGGCCCGGCTTCACCCAGTCCCTAGTGGGGAGCATGTCATTTAATTTACATAAGTAGTCATATAAGCTCCCGTTCCCGATTATCTGTCTGTCTATCTATCTGACCCGGCGCGGCTTCGCACAGCTCCTAGCGGGGAACGTCTCATTAAATTCATATTACAAAAAAAATTAACTTAAGAATGTCCTTCCACACACCATCCATTATTTTTATTGAAAACTGTTTTTAATCACCTACATGACTGTAGATAACTTCTTTAAACATAAAATGATGAGTTACAAAATTTTCATTATTTAAATAGATGCATTATTTTTATGAAAACTTTGAAAATGCCTTAAAGATTATATCATTATTTATTATAACTCATATGCCTGTAAATAACTGTAGACAAAGAGTTTGTAAATCTTTGAAGACAATTCAATAATCTATATCTATTGTAACAGTAAAGGGAGTAGCTTAGGAGTAAAGAGTTAAGGAATGCTGCGCATTCCTTGACTAGTGGGAAAACCATAGCTAGTGAACGTGTGTGCACGAATGAAGAAGTGTATCTAGGTGGGACACATACGTCACTTGGGGGTCAGCTAGCAGGAAAGAAGGTAAACATCGGATTTTGAGTAGACTATCATTATGCTGTAGTGGAACGATTCGACAAATAAAGAATGTTATAACACAACGGAGACTTATGTCCTATACGTCACGTGCCTTCTAACCTGTGTGTAACACCTCTACACTGTAATACAGGTTGATTTGGTGCCTTTGACCTCAAAGAGCAACATGGGATGTTGAGGAGAGAGTTACCGCCATGGAATATTGTTGTGTCTGGGCGTCTGGAGAAGGAAGTTTTTTAAGTAAATAATAATAAGAAACGCAACAGCTGAAAGCCCGCCCAGGGGTAGTTGTTGTGGGTTCTCAGTGTATTTCTGTTTAAAAAGGAGATCGATTTCTCAGGCCAGCTCAAAAAGGTTTGATTGTTAAACTTATTTTTTTGAAAGACTGATGTTTTTATCTGATAAATAGTCTGAAATAACTTGATCACTGACCAACGCTAATTGTATAATGAGATCAAGTAATGCCGTTTTGCATCAAAAATTAGTACACAAGGTTATCAGAATGAACTCGCTGATTACATGTTACAACTTGTGAAGTCTCGAGGTACCAGAAATGATTTGATTTCAACAGAACGATAAGCTGCTCCAAATAAAACTCCAAGTAAAACAAAGAATGGTGAAAATTATGAGTTTTAACTCATTGGACTGTTGAAGGTGAAGTCAAGGTTATATTGCAAATTCCATAGTTATTGAGTCGAGATCCTCAATATTCTCTACAGTTACTTCACTTAAATGAAAGCATTGATGAAAATTATCTCAAGTCAAAATTTGGTATGCTCAGTTTAAACTGACAGTTGTTGAAATGCCACGTAACAAATAAGGGAGTGGATAGCGTCAGGTTTAAATCCAATTATTCTCGACTTGATCATTTTTACGCTGAAACATGTGAAAGGTGCCAGATATGCTGTTGGAAAGTGAGTTTGCTGAAACCGTGAGCAGTTGTCGGTTGAATAAGCGTGAAGGTGACCTTGCTTGACGGAGATTAAAGTCCAACGCTTACAGTACAGTCAATAGAGCAAGCAATCAAGCAGTCTTGGATTGATCGAGCATTATATCGAGCACAACCAGCGACAGGAAAACTATAGAAAACTGACTTCGACTTCGATTGAATTAGGAAATCCAGAGGTTTTTTTTGTGTTCTGATCCTTTCAACGGTGTCGATTAGAGTCCTTTTTTTTTGGTCTTGGTATCAGGATCAATTGAAAATTTCTGCGTCAGGATTTCATTTAAGTTCTTTTATCAGGATTCGTGATTGCAACGGAAAATTTTCTTCGTCAGGATCTTCGATTGGAGTCTTTAGTTAGTATAGTTAGATAATAGGTAATATTAGAGTAATTAGTTGAACAGATTGTGTATTTGAAATTAATATTGTTTGAAATATTTTGTATATTGCTTGATAATTTCCAGTACAGATTCTAGAATGCAACCCCAAGAATTTTCACAGGTACTGACTGGAGTTGGTGGGGCAATAGCAAGGTTGGATGCAGTATTAAGACAACAAAATGTAAGCAGTGATGTTGAAAGATTTAGTGGTCAGGCAAACCAGTTTAAGAAATGGGTCATTTCTATTGAGAAACATGCTTATTTAGTAAACGCTACAGATGAGGAGAAAAAGAATTTAGCATACAGAACAAGTACAAGTCCAGTTTCTGACCATATAAGAAGAAAATTAGAAGCAGCAGGAGGTGAAACCTGGGAAGAATTTAAGGATGATCTCGCAAGAAAATACGCTGAAATTACTGATCCACAACACGCATTCTCAGTATTGCGACAGACTAGACAAAACACTACAGAAAGTGTGCAGCTATACAGTGACAGGTTAATCAATTTAGCTGAAGAGTCATTTTTAGGACAGAATGTACGAGCTGAAGAAGTAGAACGGATGTTGGTAGGAATTTTTGTTGATGGGATTAGGTCAGATGGATTGAAATTTAAATTATTAAGAGAGAATCCGGCAAGATTGTCACAAGCGGTAGATATCGCTATACAAGAGGAAAGCTTGAGGAGAAGGTTTAGATTAAGAGTAGGACGAGAGTTAGGTAGTAGTTCGGAAGATAGAATTGAAGAACCTATGGAAGTAGGACAGTATAGACATGGATGGAGAGGAAGACGAGGAGAAATACAGATGGTACAAAGAAACGATAATGTATATAATCAAGGTAGAGGAGGACAAGTGAGAAATACTGTAAGAAACATAGAAGGTAACACAAATAACTCGAATGTGGTTTGTTGGGGATGTCACCAACGTGGGCACATTTTTCGTTTCTGTGGTAACAGACGTGTCCCATCGAATACACAAAATAATAGAGGTGTTCAGACGAGTACACAGAATAGAACTGCAAATGGCAGACCAGCAAATGGGAATTATGGAGAAATGCAAAGAAATTTTAGAAGATCAGGAAATCAGGGAAATTGGCATCCCGCTTACTGAACAGGGTCGGCAGTAGGAGGGAAGATAGTAAGATCCAAAAGGGGCATCAATGTATTAAAAATCCAAATGATGAGTATAATAGGACATTTAGAAATAAAAAACAAGCAGAGATAACACAATTGTCATTAAATATGGTGGATCCAAGCTCATGTATAGTAGAAATAGGAAAATATAAAGTTAGAACATTAGTTGATTCGGGAGCACAAGTTAGCGTGATTAAAGAAGCATTTTTATATCGAATGTTAAAAAATTGTAAAATATTTAGAATTCAGGAGAATCTTCATTCGGTAACGGGACAAAAATTAGAAGTGCTAGGACAAACGATGATAAACTTTAAATTAGGAGGGATAAATGTCAGGCATATGTTCCATGTAGTCAAAGATTTAAATAGGAATATGATATTGGGTAGAGATTTTTTATTGAAAAATGGGGTGAGACTTTTATTTGATTTGCATAAATTAAAATTCCAAGATGTTTACGTAGATTTAGAAGAAGATATGCATGTGTCGACACTAGTTAGAGTTAAAACGACCATGAATTTAAAACCACAGTCAGTTAATTTGATACAAGCGAAGCTAAAGAGAAACCCGTATTATGTAGCAGGAAACATAGTCAGAATCACTGAATTGCAAAAGGAAATAATAGATGAGCCAGGTTTAGAAGTTCCGGATGGAATAATAGAATTGGATAAAAGTTTAACATTTCCAGTGATGGTTATTAATAACACAGGTAGAGAAATTAAATTATACAGAGGATGTGTAATAGCCAAGCTAGAACATAACGTTAGTGACATATTGGCAACAGATAGAGTAAATATGGCAGGCATAAGTTATTCAGAAACCTCTAGTGAAAGAATTAATAACAGACGCGGATGCGGAAGAAAAGGGAACGTAAGAATGGATGAATTGATCCATCCATCTAGAAGAAATACAGCCCAAATACATTCACTAGACAAAGTAACAAGAGAACAAGAATTGTTGGCACAATTAAAAACTCCGCCAGAAAATAAAGAAGTATTAGAACAACTTATAAAACAAAATCAGGATGTGTTTGCAATTAATGATTTAGAATTGGGAAAGACAAAAACAGTTACAATGGAAATAGATACGGGAGACCATCCACCAATTAGTTTAAAACCATATAGAACTCCATTAAGAAATAGAGAAGTCGTAGAAAAGGCAATAGAAGATATGTTGAAAGCAGGCATAATAACCAGATCAAAATCAGAATGGTCATCTCCGGTGGTAATCGTAGCCAAATCTGATGGTTCGAACAGGTTCTGTTGTGACTACAGGGCGTTGAACAAAATTACTAAGAATGTAGCGTACCCATTGCCGGTGATTGATGATATTTTGGGATTACTTAATGGCTCCACATTTTTCACAACACTAGACGCAAGGATCAGGATTTTGGTGTATACCTATGTCAAAGGATGCTCAAAATAAGAGTGCTTTCTGTACTCATATGGGTTCGTACGAATTCTTACGTATGCCATTCGGTTTGAAAAATGCACCGTCTCACTATATGTTCTTAATAAATGAAGTACTAGACGGTATGCAAAATTTTGCCCTAGCATATATAGATGACATATTAATATTTACGAAAGGAAATGTAGAGAATCATTTGAAACATATTAGACTAGTATTTGACAGATTAAGAAGGCATGACGTTAAATTAAAGCTTAGCAAGTGCCAGTTTTTAAAAACAGAAACAAAATATTTAGGCTATATAATAAATAGGGAAGGTATTAAACCAGACCAGGACAAGATAAAGGTTATTAAAGAGTTACCTGCTCCCACTAATGTTAAGGAAGTGCGTGCATTTATAGGAACGTGTGCATATTATAGGAGGTTTGTACCAGGGTTTTCAAGGATAGCAATACCTATTACGAATTTAACGGGTAAATACGCTAGATTTAAGTGGGATGATGAGTGTCAAAAAGCGTTCGAACTTTTAAAGGATAGCTTAACAGTGGTACCATTATTAACACATCCAGACCTGAATAAACAGCTAATACTATACACAGATGCTTCAGACAACGCAATAGGAGCATGTTTGGTTCAACCATATGAAGGAGAAGAATCTGGAATACCAGGGGTTAAAAATGAAAGGCCAATTTACTTCTTATCTCACAAACTTAGCAAAACTCAACGCAAATGGCCGATTATTGAGAAAGAAGCTTATGCCATACACTTCGCTCTACAAAAACTAAATTACTACTTACATAATGCCAATTTCATTATTAGAACTGACCACATGCCATTAAAGTCGATATTAGAAGCACCAATACAAAATAGGAAAATACAAACGTGGGCATTGAATTTACAGGGGTACAATGCTAAGGTTGAATATGTTTCAGGGAAACATAATACATGCGCCGATCTTTTGTCTAGGATTCCATATACACAGTCATCAGGAAACACGGAAGATGAAGCTGAACCAGAGATAGACGATCGAAACTGGCAAGTAAATATATTAGATTCTGCCATAATAAATAGGGAAGAATTTGAGAGTTTACCATCGGATCAAGAGTCTGAACCTAGAACAGAAGACCCACATTTAGAACAGTTTGATATGAAAGTAGAACAAGAGTTAGACCCAAAAATAGTACAAATAAAAAGAAAACTGAAAGAAACAGGGGAAAATAGTTTTAAAAGAAAGTTTGTAGAGTTACAAGAAGACAATCAATTATATTATATCAGTGAAAAAGGTGAAGGAGTAAGAAAATATATTCCGAAACATTTAGAACAAGAAGTCTTAAAGGCATATCACGATAATAATGGTCATTTTGGACGAGATAAGTTAGTGAAGGCTATTAGCAGTAAATATTACTGGCCGAATTTATTCAAAAGCGTATATGAATATGTTGAAGCATGTGAAAAGTGTAGGTTAAGAAACATGAAGATAATCAAATGTCCTTTACAAGATACCGATATTCCTCAATTTCCAATGCAGAGAGTAAGTTTGGATATTTCAGGTCCTCATCCAAAAACATTATCGGGAAATGTATACCTACTACATATAGTTGATTCATATAGTCTCTGGCCAGAAGTTTATCCAATTCCAGACAAGAGTGCTGATTCAGTTATAAATATGCTGTTACAAGAATTTATACCAAGATTTGGGTGTCCACAAATAATACTTACAGACAATGGGAAGGAATTTGTAAATAGAAAGTTTGAAAAATTGGTAAAAGATTTGAATATAAAACACATTAGGACTTCATATTACAGACCAACTTCTAATGCTAAAAATGAGAGACAACATAGAACACTATACAATGTTCTAGCGAAAAATGTAGAAGAACATGATATGGATTGGGATCTTTATTTGGGGATAGCATTAGCGGCGATACGTACACACGAAAATGAAGGAACAGGTTTCTCACCATTTTACTTAGTACATGGGAGAGAACCAATATTGCCAATTGATAATTTATTAAAGCCTAGGAGAAAATATCTGGGGGAAGATTTTCAGGAAACAAGGTTGCAAGAGATGCACAAAGCACATGTACGTTTAAGAAATAATATAATTAAGGCTAGAGAAAGACAGAAGAAATACGCAAATAAAAATGCACACTTACAAGAGTTCAACATAGGGGATAGGGTGTATTACAAAAAACATAGAAAAAACTCTAAGTTTGATGCTCATTGGGTCCCGGGATATTATATTTTAGAAAAAAAGGGCCCAGTGTCATATACTATTAAGAATCAAATTTCAGGGCATGTTGCACGTTCACATGTAGAGCACTTAAGGCGGGATAATGAGGAAAGGGATGCAGAGAATAGTAATAATAATTATTGTTCCGAAGAAATATTGTCAGGTGGACAGATGGTCAGACAATCGGTATATCCTATACCTATAGAGAATGGGAAACAAGTGACAACAGCATCTACTACAGCTGAACAAGAAGAAACATTACCAAAAACAGTCATGACAGAGGAAAATAACATGTATGACGAGTATATTAGCGAAGAATCAGTCAAGGAAAAAATAGAACCTCCATTTATGAATACAAGACAGGCAGTAAAAAGAAAGTTGGATAGACAGAAAGAAAAAGAAATTAAGAGGCAAAGGAAACTTAGAGTGAATTCTTCAAGTGGTGAAGATATGCCACTATTTGAAAATTTGTTGAGACGACAAGACAGGAAAATTAGATTGGATTTAGAAAGGAAGAAATTAGCGGTTGCTAGTAATGGTTATACAGATGGGGAACAAGAGATGGATGAAAAGTCAGAAACTGATGAAGAAGCTGATATGAAAGAAGATAGCTCTCCTCGGGAGGATAGCGACATTGATGTAGATATTGCACTTATCGAAAAAAATTTGAAGTTATTAAGAAAATGGAGAGGAGGTAGATAAATAGCGTGGTAGAATATTCTGCAGATAGCAGATAGAAGAAGAAGTTAGACACGATATTTTTGTGTTTACAAAGAAGGTAGTTGGTAAATAACTTAAGCAAGAGTTGTTGGGAGGAATACACACAATGTTGTAATAACTTAAGACTTATTGGTATATGTTTTATGATCAGGTTGGTTTTTAAGTTATATACGTTTAATTTGATTAATGTGTGGGGATAAAAATGATGTCAAAGAATGAGGGGATTGATATGGTTTAGTCAATTGTTTGAACTTCAATTGCGCTTTATGAAATGAATAAGTTAACTTAGCTGCTTATGTTTACAAAACTTTGGTTTTATTGAGTTAACCTGAGTGTGTTTAAATGATTAATAGTTTGACGATGAAGTGTTGTTTTTTTTGGAAACAGATGACTTAAAGTAGTTGAGTCGTTCGCAATGTAAATGATTGGGTTAAAAATAGGAGCTGGGTTGAACAGCGTTTAATGGGAGAATATGGGGGGAATGCCAGGTTGAGTTTTGGCATTTAAATAAATAGATATTGGAAGAAGAAGACTGTACTTAACAGTATACTAATAATTTGGAGTTTTTTTTTGAAGGAATGGTAAACTTGAACTTGACGAGGTGAATAATACAAAAGCTGGTAGTTTTGGATTAACATATTTTTTTTGATAATAACAATTATTATTGACGGAAACTGAAGATAAATTTTGAAACTTTATTTTTATAAAGTTTTGAGAATGTATGGGAAGAGAAAGGTGATTACTTCTTACTTTTTCCTTACTTTTATTATTTTTAGGTGCGCACCTACCAAATCTAACTACCCAATCTAACTATTTTTTCTGTCTATCCTAGAATAGTGAGAATGTGAGAATGTGAATAAGGGAGAATTAAAGGATAAGGGGAATATCTTCAGTTTTGTCAATCATAATTTAGATGGTTAAATTTTAAAAGCGGTTCGCTTATGGAGAGTTTTGTAGGGAGTTTTCTAGAGAATTGTATAGAGAGTTTTGTAGCGAGTTTTCTGGAGAACTTTGTGGAGAGTTTTGTAGCGAGTTTTCTAGAGAACTTTATGGAGAGTTTTGTAGGGAGTTTTCTGGAGAACTTTATAACGAGTTTTGTAGAGAGTTTCGGTATTATTGTCTCTGGTTAGCAATTGGCTATGATGAGATAGGAGAATGAGAATTGAGTTAAGAATTATATGGAATTGTTGTTATTGTATAGAGATGTAGAGTTAAGGGGTTAAGAGTTGGGGTTGAGATTTTTTCAAGGAAAAATTCTCCTTGAAGAAAGGGAAGTATTGTAACAGTAAAGGGAGTAGCTTAGGAGTAAAGAGTTAAGGAATGCTGCGCATTCCTTGACTAGTGGGAAAACCATAGCTAGTGAACGTGTGTGCACGAATGAAGAAGTGTATCTAGGCTGGGACACACACGTCACTTGGGGGTCAGCTAGCAAGCAAGGAGGTAAACATCGGATTTTGAGTAGACTATCATTATGCTGTAGTGGAACGATTCGACAAATAAAGAATGTTATAACACAACGGAGACTTATGTCCTATACGTCACGTGCCTTCTAACCTGTGTGTAACACCTCTACACTGTAATACTATAAAACAGAGTGTATGTTTGTGTGTTTGTGGGTATTATTGTATTGGATGCGTTCGATAACGGTACATCCGATTGAGATGAAATTTTCTACACGTCTTCCTTTCATTCCTGTGCAACCGACTATAATAATTTCTTCATGTAAAATCTTCTACTTATTTAATAACATTTACTTTTCCATTTTCATTATATAATGTCTATATAGCAGGGGGACTTCACTCTAGAAAAGTTATTTCAAGGGGCATAACTTTTAATAACATTTCTATATATTTTATAGTCATATTGTTGGACTTACTTGCACTATTGTTAAATTCTTTGTCTATAGTTATTTTCAGGCATGTGAGTTATAATAAATAATGATATAATCTTTAAGGCATTTTCAAAGTTTGCATAAAAATAATGCATAATGCATAACATTGTAACCCATCTTTTTCTGCTTACAGAACTTATCAACTGTCATGTCGGTGATTAAAAACTGTTTTCATTTAAAATAATGAATGGTGTGTGGAAGGACATTCTTTTAAGTTACTGTGCGCCAGGAGCTGGGCGAAACCACGCCGGATCAGATAGATAGACAGACAGACAGATAGTCGGGAACGGAAGCTTATTTGACTACTTATATGAATTAAATGACATGCTCCCCACCAGGGACTGGGTGAAGCCGGGCCGGGTCAGACAGACAGACAGATAAACAGACAGTCGGGAACGGGAGAGCTTATATGACTACGTATATGAATTAAATGAGATGCTCCCCACCAGGGACTAGGTGAAGCCGGGCCAGGACAGACAGACAGACAGATAGACAGACAGATAGTCGGGAACGGGAGAGGTTATATGACTACGTATATGAATTAAATGAGATGCTCCCCACCAGGGACTGGGTGAAGCCGGGTCAGACAGACAGACAGACAGATAGACAGACAGACAGATAGTCGGGAACGGGAGAGCTTATATGACTACTTATATGAATTAAATGAGATGCTCCCCACCAGGGACTGGGTGAAGCCGGGCCGGGTCAGCCAGACAGACAGACAGACAAACAAGCAGACAGACTGATAGATAGATAGATCCCCTCCAGGGCCTGGGCGAAGCCGGGCCGGGTCACCTAGTCTATATATAAAATATATAGCAATGTTATTAAAAGTTATGCCCCTTGAAATAACTTTTCTTAAGTTACGTCCCCTCGCTATATATATATATAAATGATAAGATATTAAAATATTAAATTTTAGTAAGTAAATAGCTGATTGTACACTAACAAACTATGACAGTTGGCTGCACGGGAATGAGAAGAAGACGTGTAGAAAATTTCATCTCAATCGGATGGACCGTTCGTGAACGCATAAAGAACGGACATACATACAGACATACATCGTCTTTTATAGATATAGATACCAGTGATATGTGTATTTATAAATGTTAGTCAATATCAATGACATACGGATTTGTAGATCAGTGACACATTCATTTATATATGTCAGTTAATATCATTGACATATGTGTTTATAGGTGTGAGTTAAGGATTGTGAAACGTTCAATTATAGATGTTAGTTATTATATGTGATTAGTTTGTTTATAAATGCGAGTATAATTAAAACGTACATTTACAAATGTTACTATAATCAAAACGAACGAACGAATGAACGAACGAACGAACGAATGAACTTTATTTTCAACGGGTTAAGAATTGGGCACGCTTGCCCGTCTGACATTCTGCCCTTCTTCTCTATTTCCTCTCATACATTATTTCATTCTACATCACTTATGAAGCTAATCTTTGACAACAAAAGAACAGTAAGCATTAAAACGCATGAAAAGTAATCAATATTACATGACTCACCGAGGCAATGTTTATCCTGGGCATTATAAATACCTAAGGAAGATGTAATGCACCGTACAAATGGGAATGTGTATACATGCATTTACAGATGATCCTATCATTTGAAAGTACATTTATAGCCGTTAATTATTGTCAATTACATATTAATTCATAGGCGTTAATTAATACCAATACTAGTGTTAGATGTTACTTAATATTAGCAACGTGTGCATTTATAGATGTTATTTAATAATTACCCAGATCAACGCGATCTGCTGCCAATTAGGAATAGATTGGAAGCAACAGAGATGTGGTTCCTTAGACGAATGTTGCGAATTCCTTGGACTGCCAAACTAACAACGAATGCCTGAAAGAGGCTAATGAAACTAGAATATACATTACACATTATATACAACAATAAGAAAGAGACAAACAGCTTGCTTTGGTCATATGATGAGTAGAGAGGCGTTGGAGAACATTGTGCCAACTGGAAAGATCGAGGGGATGAGAGGCAGAGGCAGACCACGAGAAATGATGCTGAATGGATTACGGCGGTGGCATGGAGGAATACCAACGGCAGAGTTGATCCAGAAAACCAAAGACCGAGATCTGTGGAGAGTCATGAACGCCTACGCCAGTCGGCATGTCACTTGATGATGATAATTTAATATCACTATCACACATCCACACAAAACAACTCTGATCTATGCAAATCATTATCACTTCTCGGACAGCCAATGCATAGGACCTAAGAATTATATCACTTTTCCCGAGAAAAAGAGGGGGGGGGGGACGCCACAGCCAATCAACCAAGCAGCCAATAAATAAACAAAAACAAGATATGAACCTAAGAAGCAGCAAGCAACAGAGCAAGCAGGTTAGCTGACTTGTAGACACATGGTGGTTTCTGAGGAAAATGCAAAGAATACCATGGACAGCCAGAAAGACCAATGAACAAGTCCTTTAAGAAACAAATGAAGATCGTAAACTGATTAGAGACATTAGATGTAGACAGTCACAATTTTTTGGGTATGTTATGAGAAGAAATGACTTGGAGAACTTGGTGACAACTGGTAAGATCGAGAGGAACAGACCAAGGGGAAGACCAGAGGCAAGTACCTGGATGGCTTGGCCTTGTGGCATGGTCGAGACAGAAACGCGGAGCTAATCCACGACTCTGGTGATCGAGTGAGATGGCAGAACATGACCGCCCACGCTTACCGGCATGGCACATGATGGATGGATGGAGACACATGGTGTAGAGATTACTCACGTGGCAAACATTTACGCATGACCTGGTCTTGTCTCAACTTGAACGACTGGCACACGGTGTCGTTGCCTTGCCTAGGTCAGCACGTAAGACCTCAGCTGTGGCGGTGAGAAGAACGCAGTTTAAATCATTGGCTAACTAAATACTACATCAGGTCTTAGTCTTATATGGCTGAGCTACGATATGACAGTAGACGGTACTGAATGCTTTCTGTTAGCGCCGAATGTTGGGCGGCGCTCACCAAACCCGACAGCCCACATTGTACCAACAACGGCTTCAGGCGAATTGGGAGAATACAAGCCTTATAATATCCATAGAAGATGCTGCCTAATGACTAAACGACAGTGTAGAACAGGCCATAATCCTTTGTCGGCAACTGGTCTAGGATTGGAAGCTTCGACAGACGGACAGTTTGAACATTGCTTTACTGCTACAGCAACTACTGCAGCTTGTCTTGTTCCAGATGTAATGGTATTACCTTTCCTCTGGAGTAAACTAGGCAAGCTGAGAGAGGGATCATGCTGCATTGGCAACATATGGTCTCTAATCCCAGCGCAGGGTTTGTGATATTGGGAGGTATATCTCCATTTTACAAACTATCGTCTGTAAAGACGGCAAGGTGGCATTCAGCCAGTCAAACAGGTAATCTGCCGCTGCAAGCCATCCTACGTGGATGGCTGGTTGTTCACATCATATAGATTTGTGCTTTTTGGTCACATAAGGAATAATCGATCGGCGTGTGTCGAGATGTCGACATGGCGTGAGTCGGTCTTCACGAGGCTGCGGTGAAATTTAGTATGTTTACCATCTTGCAAAAGGCTACCTCCACCCTGGCGATTGTAGTATTAATCACTTCAAGGCATCTCCTATCAGATGTTATGAATGTTCCGAAATAATTGTATCGATTCACTTGTTAAAGAATATTCTCCCATTTATATTACATTGTCGTTTTTCCTTCTTCCTGGTGACGACCATAACTTCTTACAATTTAATTCCTACCCTAGTCGTTCACTGTGTGCAACATCCGCATCTACTAAATGTTGCAGATCCTGCTCATTTTCTTATATCAATACTGTATCATCTGCATATCTAATTTTATTGATGTTTCGTCCTCCAATGATGATTAATCTCATATCTTCTACATTTCTTAAAATATTTTTCTCTGTACAGGGAAAAAAGATCTGGTGACAATTCACATCCCTGTCGCACACCTCTCTTAATAGGCTGATATTAACCCATTTTATTATCAATCTTTATGGCAGCTTGTTGTTTCCAATATATGTTTATTTTTACAAGTATAAGGTCTTTCCCATCAATTTGTAGATCTTCAAGCATCTCCATCATGTTGACACGTCTTACTTTATCGAAAGCCTTTGTGTAGTCAATAAAGCAAAGATGTAGGTCTTTGTTTACTTCTATCGAACATTCAATTAATGTTCTCAGCAAACACACAGCATTTACTGTACTCTTGCCTTCTACGAACCCATATTGTTCTTCTCCTATTTCGGGTTGTATTTTATAACTAATTGTTATACTAATTGTTCGATGTTGATTACATTCCAAGGCTCCCGATTTCTTCGGGTTGCAACAAATATCATTCATTGGCACCTTGCCGTCCTGACAGAGAATAGTTTGTTGCATTGTGCTTCAAAAATGCATAATAACTACAACCCATGGCGGAGACTAATTTGGCTGATCATACCAATTCGCGCTGTAAATGTTCGTCCACAGTGGATGCATGTGAACACATGGTCATTTGCACCATTCTGCACCATCTTACGTCTCACACGCTCAGTATGTGACTTATCTGCAATCATTTTCTCCTTTGTCTTTATTCCATTTCTGATATTTGCCCTCGATGTAATATGTTCGGCGGCGACTTGCTCCCAGTGTGCATTATCAATGTCTGTATCAATCATGTCTCGCTTACACACATCTTTGTATCGAAGTAGAGACCGACCCCTTGCACTGTGTGATCTACCAAAAGAACTAACTCACGTGTGTGAAGATTCCTTGCCCTGTGTGATCTACCACAAGAATTAACTCACGAGTGTGAAGTTTTCTTGTCTTGTGTGATCTAACACAAGAACTAACTCACGTGTGTGATGTTTTCTTGAGCTATATGATCTACCACAAGAACTAACTCACGTGTGTGAACTTTAGGCCTACTTGTCCTGTGTGGTATACCACGGGAACTAACTCACGTGTGTGAACTAGTTATCCAGTGTGATCTATCATAAGAACTAACTCAAGTGTGTGAAGTGACTGTCTAGTGTGATCTGCCTCAGGGACTAACTCACGTGTGTGAAGTTGTCTCGCCCTCTGAGATCTACTACAAGAACTAACTCACGCGTGTGAACTAGTTGCCCAGTGTGATATATCACAAGAACTAACTCACGTGTGTGACGTGACTGTCATGTGTGAACGAATGACCGAATGAACGAATAATCTTTAGTTTCAAAGGGTTAAGAATTGGGCACGCAGGCCCGTCTGACATTCTGTGTGATCTGTCACAAGAACTAACTCACGTGTGAGAAGTCGCTGACGGTCCGGATCCGCGTGACAGATGAGACCTCCGCCCACAGTTCCTGACTGAAGTCCACGAAAATTGTTCCCCTATCCTGCAACAATCACACATAAATAGTTATATGGTTATCATCGTGAATATTATAACCATTATCACCGTTATTACAATTGTCATCACAAGCAGCATCATCATTTCCATCATCATCAACATCCCCATAATCACAATCGTCACCATCATCATCAACATCATCATAACCATTTTGTCTACCATTATCATTGTCATCACCATGATTATGGTCATACATCCTCTTCTTCTCCTAGCATTCATTCGTCCATGTTTACACCAACAGACAAGTTCTCGTGATGAAGTCAAGGTGTTGGAACACCTCATGTGTTCCACAGTTGTGAATGTAGCTCCGCCTCTCTAGGCCAGTGTTTCACACAGTTGTGAATGTAGTTCCGCCTCTCTAGTCCAGTGTTTCACACAGTTGTGAATGTAGTTCCGCTTCTCTAGGTCAGTGTTTCACACAGTTGTGAATGTAGTGTTGTCTCTCTAGGCCCGTGTTCCACACAGTTGTGAATGCAGTGCCGTCTCTCTAAGCCAGTGTCCCATATATTTGTGAATGTAGTGCCCTCTCACTAGTTATTTCTCTTCTGTAAATGGTTGTGAATATACTGGACACAGTATTACCTGTCCGACGTGTTTGTATGTTTGTCATTTGACCTATGCTGGTTTAACATATAATTTTGAATCCCATTGTGCTATCTCCGTGGTTAGATACGAACTCTGTCTATATTCCATAGTTTGTGGGTTAATGTGGATGATAGACCTGGCTAATGAAGACACCTGTTTTATGGGTATCTAGTTGGTCGTACGTCGAAGTACATTTGTTCCTGCAGCGAGGCTTCTTCATCAATTGGAGGTGATAGGTTCGAATCCCGGTCTGTAACAACAACTTCCAATGCTTATGTTGCTTAGTGCGTCCTCTAGTGTCTACTTCCTTCTTCTCACTTCTATGAGCGCCTGCAAGAAACAAATGAAAACCGTAAACTGATTAGAGAAATTAGGCGTAAGCAGTAACAATATTTTGGATACATTATGAGAAGAAATAAATTGGACAACCTGGTGACAACTGACAAGATTGGGGGGAAAGGACAATGGGTAGGCAGAGAAGTAAATACCTGGATGGTTTAGCCACGTGGCATTATCGAGAAAAGAACACCGAACTGATCCACGACTCTGGTGATTAGGTGAGACGGGTAAACATGATCGTCAACACTTATCGACATGGCACATGATGATGATGATGAGCGGATAACCTTGCGACTGTCATGTCAACGATACAAGCCGTGCTGCGGCCACTACTGTGTTCCCAGCAACCACTGGAGCAGAGAGGACTAGTAGAGGAAAGAATGTGCTGAATAGAAAACATTACCCCAGTGATCATGTTGTAGAACTCCATCTGAAACACTCCGGGAAAGCAGACTGTTGTCGGGTCTACAGCCTTGACTGCCGTGACGGCTCCAAGAAATAGGACAACCAGGAGAAGACGCATGGTGCTAGCACTGGAAATATCTGGTCAAATGACTTCCACGACTGTAAACTGTGTCAAATTCTGCTTCACAACTAGCGATTTTTGTGTTGGTAAAATCTATTTATACCATTCTGGTTGTCAGCTGCATTCTGGTTCGTACTTGATGTTCTGTTCGCCGTGTTGTGTTTCTGGGATGTCTTCAAGATGTTGTCTTTTCTGGACAAGTACCCAGCAAATATTTGCAGTTCTGAAGTAGGTCACTTGGTAGATAGCATCGGGTCGCAGGTGTTCTGCTAGCGTTGAGCAGGCAGACTTAAGTGGCAGGTGCACATCAATATTAAAGTATTTGACAGCAAATAGGTGTTTACGTGTGTGGCCTAGATACCCCCTGTCAGCAGGACAACTTAAGCAGAATTATCTGATAACAGATTTCATGGTAGCTGCCAATTTCCGCGAAATTGTAACTGTGCAAATACATTGACATGCACCAACTGGAACTTAATGCATGCAACGCTTAGATTGTTAATTATCGGTTTTTGTTTTTTAACATTGGAAACCATCATCATTGTCATGTTTATCATCATTATCTTCGTAATTATTGTCACCATCATCGTCTTTGTCATCCTCATCTCACGACCAGCACAATGATATCATAATTATTTATCATCATCATCATCTTAACATAGATCTGCTCACAATTATTATCTTAACCTGTGTTGTTGTAGACAGACAGGACACCTTCGTAGACAGACAACCGCCCAGACTTCGGCATATCAGGAATGGTTGTTCATGGACAGTGTACAGACATGGTTTAGAGTTATTAGAGCTTCCACGTGTAGCTAGAAAGTGCTGGATTTCAAGCCAGTTATCTCTTCGTTTGTCGTTGAATCCCGTCGGTTGGGTTGTTCCCGTGTGCACGGCATGCAGATTTGATGACTGTGTCCCACTCCTGTTTAGAAAGCATCATTTCGATCATGTCCCAGGCAACCCATACATCTCACATACCGTACACAACTCCCACACCCGAGACATCCCAACACCCACACATTCGATGTTTCTGTAACTGTGGGGAATGATATTGTAACACCTACAGCTGTCAGTATCTCAAACGTTTGTGTTCACATCTGCCGACAATCATCTCAGTATTCTCCCCTCCGCCAGACTTTTAAACATTTCATGACTCAGTGTCCAAACACCACATCTCCCCTTCTCCCACAAACTTCAATATTCCATGACTCAGGGTCCAAACACCACATCTCTCCCACCCCCAGACTCTTACACATTCCATGACTCAAAGTCCAAACACCACATCTCCGCCACCCCCAGACTTTTAAACATTTCATGACTCTAGGTCCAAACACCACATCTCCCCACCCCCAGAATCTTAAACAATTCATGACTCTAGGTCCAAACACCACATCTCCCCACCCCCAGAATCTTAAACAATTCATGACTCAAGGTCCAAACACAACATCTCCCCCACATCTAGACTCTTAAGCATGTCGTGACTCAAAGTGCAAACACCACACCTCCCCCACCCCAGACTCTTCAACATGTCATGACCCAAGGTCCACACATCACATCCTTACATAAACACAGCTCACACAACTTGTTGGTGAGCCGATTTGTGTTCTTATCGTAATATTTCTATCTTGTATTTCGATAATGTTCCTTATTCTCGCCAAAGATGTGTTGACCCTAATAATAACAAAAGTCAAAGTTAGTCGTTGACAACATGGGCAAAATAATGGCCAATAGAAAGATGTCATTTGCCATGAGAAACAGTGGGGAGTCGTGTGTGGGACCTAGACCGTTGTATGCCTGTGTCACGTGGACAATGAGCAACATATACTGGCAGTGGAAATATGGCTTTTGGGAACAACGTAATTCGAACGAGACATTTCTACAAGAAACACGCGAAAACCGTAAAGTGATTACAGAAATTAGCAGAAGACAGTCAAGATTTGAGGGCACGTTATGAGGATAAATAAACTAGAAAACTCGGCTACAACTGGCAGAATGGACTGGAGTAGGCCACGGGAAGGAAGAGAGATAAATACCTGGATGGTTTGTCCAGATATCTAATCGAAACAAGAATACAGACCGGATTCAAGACAGCCCGAGTCAGACTGACCTGCCTGCAGAATTCTTCACCTGTTGAAAATGAAATTCGTTAGTTAGTTCTCTCTCTCTCTCTCTCTCTCTCTCTCTCTCTCTCTCTCTCTCTCTCTCTCTCTCTCTCTCTCTCTCTCTCTCTCTCTCTCTCTTTCTCTCTTTCTCTCTCTCTCTCTCTCTTTCTCTCTCTCACACACTCTCACTGTCTCTGTCTCTCTGTCTCTGTCTCTCTCACTCTCCCTCTCACTCTCTCTGTCTCTGTCTCTCTCTGTCTCTGTCTCTCTCTCACTCTCTCACTCACTCTCTCACTTTCTCTGTCTCTGTAACTCTCTCTCTCTCTCTTTCTCTCTCTCACACTCTCTCTGTCTTTATCTCTCTGTCTCTCTCACTCTCTCTCACTCTCTCTCACTCTCTCTGTCTCATTCTCTGTCTCTCGCTGTCTCTCACTGTCTCTGTCTCTCACTCTCTCACTCACTCTCTCATTCTCTCTGTCTCTGTAACTCTCTCTCTCTCTCTCTCTCTCTCTCTCTCTCTCTCTCTCTCTCTCTTTCTCTCGCAAAGTATTAGTCACAGGGATCACAGAAAGACCATGAATGTGTATTGTGAGCTGTAATATAAACAATCTACTATATTGCCTGGATATTTTGCTGCATCTCGCCAGGTGGAATAGTTAGTTGCATATTCTTCACAGGACGTCGCCAATAACCCCAGCAGTTTTGGCTGTTTGTGATTTCCTGGCAAGTTGACGTTCACTAGTGTCCACAAATACATACTGCAGAAACCACACATCATATAAAAAAAATCAGATAAATCCTCTAAACTGAAACATACAACACACGCACATTCCCACAGCAATTTGAGCGGTCTAACAGGGTAGTTTTCAACTGACCGTTCATAATTACCGAGGAAGACAATTCAAATGACTGTGGGGAAATGTGTGTTGTATATTTCTGCTTGAAGAAATCGTGTTGCTTTAGTTTATGTTGTCTGATTTCTGCAGTGCGTACCTGATGAGATGCAGTGAAATATGTCTGACAAAACGTCGTGCAATGAGAGAGAGAGAGAGAGAGAGAGAGAGAGAGAGAGAGAGAGAGAGAGAGAGAGAGAGAGAGAGAGAGAAAGAGAGCGAGAGACAGAGAGAGAGAGAGAGAGAGAGAGAGAGAGAGAGAGAGAGAAAGAGATAAAGAGAGCGAGAGACACAGAGAGAGAGAGAGAGAGAGAGAGAGAGAGAGAGAGAGAGAGAGAGAGAGAGAGAGAGAGAGAGAGAGAGTACTTACATGTTATAAACATTATTTCTGCTTATGACAGTGGATCATGGAAGCGAAAAGACAAATTAGGAAGATCTTCCACGCAACAGAAATGTGGTTCCTAAAATGAATGCCTTGGAATACCAGTGTAAATAGCAACGAATACCTCGGAATACCAGTGTAAATAGCAACGAATACCTCGGAATACCAGTGTAAATAGCAACGAATACCTCGGAATAGCAGTGTCAATCTTGGGCTACAGCCTACTATAGGTGACGTTGTAGTATTCTGTTGTGAAAATTTGGCCGTGTCCAGCGTGTGCCGCGTGGTCTAGTGTTTACACACCCGCTTTACGCGCCAGTGATCCGGGGTTTGTTTCCGGGTCCGGTCAAGCATATGCACTACTGACGAGCTCAAACGAGAGCGAAACTCGAGTCTATAGTCTGTCCGGAAATTTATGCCGTCATTCAAGATCAATTATTTTGAAAACTGTCTGTCGCATCGTTATGAAATGTTTCCAGCCGTCTTATATTTACCCCCACCCAAGGAATATGTCTGTGATAGGTCCAAAAACAACTTAAATCGTTGAAAGCGGCATCATTCCTTTGATGTTTTGCTTAACAACTAGTGATTTCTTGCTAAAAAAGTTATGTTTACGGTAATGAGGACCTGCAAATTCAGATGACAAACAAAGGCGTATCTGGATTCGTATGGGAGTGGGTGCAATCAAATAAGTAGCTTACAATCGACAGAATCGGCTGCATTGCACCGGGTTTTTATCCCATATGGCTCAGTTTCTTTCCACAGCGCGGAAAGCGTCGCACAAAGCACGAACTCCGTAGCTCCAGCGACGACCCTCGGGAGTCTCCGAATAAAATGAATGACGCGGCCCGGACAGACAGACAGAAAGGTAGGTAGGTAGGTAGGTAGGCAGAAAGATAGGTGGGTGGATGGATGGCTGGCTGGCTGGCTGAGTGGGTGGGTGGGTCGGTGGGTGGGTCGGCAGGCAGGCAGACAGACAGATAGATTAGATAGATAGATAGATAGATAGATAGATAGATAGATAGATAGATAGATAGATAGATAGATAGATAGATAGATAGATAGATAGATAGGTAGATAGATAGATAGATAGATAGATAGATAGATAGATAGATAGATAGATAGATAGATAGATAGATAGATAGATAGATAGATAGATAGATAGATAGATAGATAGATAGATAGATAGATAGATAGATAGATATCTGTCGGTCGGTCGGTCAGTGGGTGGGTGGGTGGGCCGGCAGGCAGGCAGGCAGGCAGGCAGGCAGACAGACAGACAGACAGACAGACAGACAGACAGCTTAGATAGATAGATATATAGATAGATAGATAGATAGATAGATAGATAGATAGATAGATAGATAGATAGATAGATAGATAGATAGATAGATAAATATCGGTAGGTCGGTCGGTCGGTCGGTCTGCTGGTCAGCCGGCCGGCAGATAGATAGATAGATAGATAGATAGATAGATAGATAGATAGATAGATAGATAGATAGATAGATAGATAGATAGATAGATAGATAGATAGATAGATAGATAGATGGATGGATGAGCCGGGCCGAGCCAGCTAGTTTATTTATATAATCACGTTTCATGAAAGAACCCACAGTTTGACGACGCCTCTGAACCCACCGCATATAAATTCCTGTCTGCTAAAAGCAAAACCGCGCAGACAAATTTCAAATATTTGGGGGCGTGTCTTGTTGAAACGGTAATACTCTTAAAATGATGGAATGAGTGCGGGGGCAAAAAAAATATATACCGTATATAACCAAACATTGAAATCTGCTGTACAATCTAGAGAACAAAAGATTTTTTTGTTGGGTGGACATAATTATAAGGTTATATGCTAAATCTCATCATTTTTCGTCAATTGGTTACTGAGATATTGAATGTTATATTGAGGCAACCAAAAAAAACACACTATAGTGCTTCCACATCGACGTGGATAGGCCTTAGGTTCATACCAGAATACGGTAAGCGTTGCCAGTACTGGGTTGTGCTCAATATTTAAGTGTCAATAGCAACGAAACTCTCGGATTAGTGGCGTAAATAGCAACGAATACCTCGAAATACCAGTGTAAATAGCAACGAATACCTCGAAATAGCAGTGTAAATAGCAACTAATATCTCTTATTAGCAGTGTAACTAATACCAAATACCTTGAAATACCAGCATAACTAACAACGAATACTTCGGAATACCAGTATAACTAACAACGAATACCTTGGAATACCAGTAAAACTAACACCGAATACCTCGTAATACCAGTATAACCAACAACGAATACCTCGGAATACGTAACTAACAAATAATACCTTGGAATACCAGTGTAACTAACAACAAGAGTTTGGGAAAGGCTAATCAAGTAGAACATGATATACACATATACGACACACACTGTTCTTGTTTCCATGTCATGAGAGGAGAGTCGTGGGAGAACATGGCCAGGCCTGGACAGATCGACGGTACAAGAGGCTGGGGCAGACCGACAGTTGTCGTGCTGGGTGACGTACATGAATATCATTAACAGAATGTATCCGGAACACCGAGGACGAAAACGTGTGGCGATGCAATGACCACCTACAGCAGGAGACAGGGTGCATGTTACTGTAATCATGTGCTATGCCGATAAGCGTCGGCGGTTATGTTTTGCCATCTCACTCGCTCACCAGAATCTTGGTCAGCTCTGTATTCTGGTCTCGATTATCCAAAGTGGCCAACAAATCTAGGTATTTACTTGTCTGCCTTTATGTGTATCTGTCTGCTTGCCCGTCTGTCTGTAAATATGCATGTGTTTACATGTGTGTGTGTGTGTGATGTGTGTGTGTGTGTGTGTGTGATGTGTGTGTGTGTTTACTCGCTTGATTTAATTATACGTCTAGATGTAGCTAGATGTTTCTTCTCTTGTTTCTCCTCTCCTCGTGTTGTCCTCGTGTTGTCCTCGTTGTGTCCTCGTGTTGTCCTCGTTGTGTCCTCGTGTTGTTCTCATGTTGTCTTCGTGTTGTCCTCATGGTGCCCTCGTGTTGTCCTTGTGTTGTCTTCGTATTGTCCCCGTTTTGTCGCCGTGTTGTCTTCATGTTGTCCTCGTGTTGTCCTCGTGTTGTTCTCATGTTGTCCTCGTGGTGACCACGTGTTGCCCTCGTATTGTCCCCGTTTTGTTGCCGTGTTGTCCTCGTGGTGACCACGTGTTGTCCTCGTGTTGTTCTCATGTTGTCCTCGTGTTGTCTTCGTGGTGACCTCGTGGTGTCCTCGTGTTGTCCTCGTGTTGTTCTCGTGTTGTCCTCGTGGTGACCACGTGGTGCCCTCGTGTTGTCCTCGTGGTGACCTCGTGTTGTCCTCGTAGTGACCTCGTGTTGTCCTCGTGTTGTCCTCATGTTGTCCTCGTGGTGTCCTCGTGTTGTCCTCATGTTGTCCTCGTGGTGACCTCGTGGTGTCCTCGTGGTGTCCTCGTGTTGTCCTCATGTTGTCCTCGTGGTGTCCTCGTGTTGTCTTCGTGGTGACCACGTGTTGCCCACGTATGTCCCCGTTTTGTCGCCGTGTTGTCCTCGTGGTGTCCTCGTATTGTCCTCGTATTGTCCTCGTTTTGTCACCCTGTTATTCGCGTGGTGTACTTGTGTTGTCCATGTGTTGTCCTTCTGTTAGCTGTTGATTAGTTGATTACTTTTACGCTCGTGTTCATTTTTGTTTGCACTTCTCGTGTCTTTCTTCGTTTACTTTATTGTGCATTTCTCTTTTTTTTTCCACCATCTTCAAGTGCGTTGCCGATTGACATGGGCGATTATCTTTTCGTATTTATTCTCACTTAGCTTCAATTGTGTATTTATTTTGTGCAACATTTTAAGTATGTTTTATTTTTATGATGCTTGGCAGCAACGTAAACAGACGTAGTTCTGAAAACTGTTATGACTCAGAAAGTTGTGTTTGTTCTACTTTGTGAAGCTCTGACTGTTATGACTCAGAATGTTGTGCTTGTTCTACCTTGTGAAGCAATGAAAGCGTTTTACCTGGCTTCAGCTGTTCAAAAAACATGTCCATCAGTTGTTGTTTTCCTTCTTTAAGAAAACAAGTAAATCTGACAGATGCAGTGATATAAAAGTGGATCCAGTTTCATGTTGGCTAAGAGAATGTCTAGTTGTATTGTGTTCAGGTGTTTTCAGTGAAAGCGTCTTGTCTTCATCTCTTGGCACATTGGTATGTGTATAGTTCTCTCCGTGAGCTCCACATAGGTTCACTGGTATGTGTCTAGTTCTCTCCATGAGCTCCACATTGGTTCACTGGTATTTGTCTAGTTCTCTCCATGAGCTCCACATTGGTTCACTGGGATTTGTCTAGTTCTCTTTTTGAGCTCCACATAGATTCACTAGTATTTGTCTAGGTCTCTTCATGACCTTCACATTGGTACATTGGGATATGTCTAGTCCTCTCCTTGATCTCCACATAGGTACACTGGGATTTGTCTAGTTCTCTCCATGAACTCTACCCTAGTGATTTTGACATACTATTTAATTTCGATCGCTCGCTGAGAACTCAAGCGTAGTCCATACACTTGCTGTTCTGTCTAACAGCGTGGCCACCGCTAAGGGCAACACCGGACTGATATTACGTGTTGATTAGCTTTCCCTACTACCAGTGTCCCTCGCCATCAGGCAAACCTATTCCGACTTCTGAGGTACTTGTAATGTATTACCTTCACGAGAAATCAACATTTTAGTCCAACTGTCCGGTGTAGGGGATGAACCCGCTGCCTCGCAGGAAGCCGGAAGTTTAAGAGCGCGCGCCATTATCCAATCGGCCATGCCTACCTTCTCATAATATTTTAGTCCCACTATACTGCAGGGGCCGGTCTCTTTGGCCGAGGGGTTACAAAACTTTCTCCGTAATCCCGTTTATCATGCAGAGTCTCGTAGCGGGCGAGAGCTGGGAGCGGTTCGACCCCCGCTGGTGACTTGCGGGATACTGAGCCGGCCGCTCAGAAAGCAATGGCAAACTACTGAGCATAATCTTGCCAAGAAATCAACAGATAGCTGAAAGATGCTGCTGTTAACAGCGATGTCTTGTAAAGGATATGCGAATTTAAAAAAAAAAAAAAATACTGCAGTAGCATCGGTTAGTAAATGTTTGTAGTTAATTAGTAATACGTTCAGTCGTTCTCTGTGTTTATCGCACAAACAGTAGCACCGATGTGTCAAAATCGCGGGCAATTCGACAAGGGACGTTACTTGAAATATGTTTTCTGTAACTGTTCTACATTATTAATTATGATCGCCTCCCTTGTCTCTATTCAGCTTTCCCGCCACTTGCACAGACACTCCCGTGATTAGTAACAAGGTCTCGTCTCTCTGCCTGCCTGGTTGCAGATACTAGATAAGTCTCCGTGGTTAAAATGTTGCATGTCCTTAGGCGGGACATTGCCATCAACCCCAACTCTAGGTTGATTTTCTAAGCAAGTTTATGTTCAGTATTTTGCCAAAAGAGACGATGGGTGCAGGATGTGGTGGATGATCTCCAGATGGGTGTATCGGACGCGGGACATCTTGCTTATGATCGAGAAGTTTTCCGAAAGGTTGTTATGGGAGCGAGGTTCTGCAAAAGACATGCTACTGAATGAATGAATGAATGAATGAATGAATGAATGAATGAATTTGCCATTGCATTTTGAATGAGATGTCACAGTTGATGTCCAGCTGACCGGTGAATTGGGTTGAACTCCGCCATCAGTGCACTGCTGGCTTACGCTCAAGAGAGGTCAAACTGGCCAGGACACTAAACCCAGCTGTAGAGAGGAAAGAGATCAAACCGGTCAGGGCACTAAACCCAGCTGTAATCAGGACACGCTGGTAGGGACACAAAACCTAGCTATAGGGAGGATAAATGGTCAGGACAATAAACCCAGCTGCGTGAATCCGCTTTGTTTAGTATATCATGTCTTTGACCTCCGGTCAAGATGGTGGCATCCCACTACAACAGACCTTTAATGCGGAGATGCTGCTTGATCATGGTGGTTTTTCTCACCAGTTTTTTTCGCAGGATATGTGTAGTCATGTGTTTATTTCTAGTCTCACCTGAGTTTGTTTACTTGTCTTACTTGAATGTGCGGGTGTATTTTTTACTTATTTCATCTGAGTGTGAAGGTATATTGTTTACTTGTCGCACGTGAGATTTCCCATGCCACTGCGTGGATGCGTCAGGCGCCTTGGTGTAGCGGTTAGAACTTGAGGCAGGCAATGACACGATCTAGGTCAGCTCTCTACATTCTCCAAGGGAGAGAAAGACTGATCATGTGTCCCTCCACGCACTTCGATCTACAAGATGTGGTCATCCTGTTACTGGACACACCCACTGTAGATTCCTGCTATGGGAATGGTCTTGATACCTGTAGTGACACGGACTACTGTGTATCCCTGCCGGCTGCTGTGTTTTTTTTTTTGTTCTGCTGACGAACGTCTGTTTAGACAACAAGTTTTATGTTACCTAGGGATATGGAGACAGCATGGCCGAATGGATAAACCCGTTTGTTCTTAAACATCCTGTATGTTGATGTCAAGGTAGCGGGTTCAACACCTCTAACATGTTGACCTCAGTCCCTGACTTTGGAATGTAAATTACAAGTACCTCAGAAGTCGGAGTGGGGCCGCCTGATGGCGAGGGACACTCGTAATAGGGAAAGCTAATCCACTCGCAAAAATCAGCCCAGTGCACTATAAGTTGTGGCACATGCGTGGACGACGTTTGAATTCAAAGCGGGTAGAATACCACAATAAAAAAAAATAAAAAAGTCAGTATGTGCGTTGATATCATCAATGTGGTTTTAAGCATATGCCTGTCTCATAACATGGTAATATGCATTGTTTATGTTTACAAAATTAATTTGACACTGTTTTGTCCTATATGAATGTAACATGCACAATTGATGTACGGAAGGTGAGTGATCGAAAGGGCCGAATGTAGGACTGGCCTGCGTGCCCAATGTGTGACCCTTTGAAAATAAAGTTCGTTCGTTCGTTCGTCCGTTATTTCACCCAGGGCACAGAACAAAACGGCTTAAATTGTGAGCGTTTGAGCTAAGTTTATGGGGGTCATAACGACAGTAGTGGTTCGGTCTTTCTGTTAGTTTAATTGGGTTGTGTACGAGAATTAGTCAGATATGACTAAGCTACCGTATGACAGTAGACTGTGTTACCTGCTTTCTGTTAGCGCCGAATGTTGGGTGGCGCTCACCCAAACCCGACATCCCACATTGTGCCAACGGCTTCGGGCGGAGGAGTGCAATTGGAAGAGTGCAAGCCTTACCCTGGTGCGAAGAAATGCAATCTAAAGGCTAAATGTTGTGGCAGGGCAGACCAGGCCCTTTTCCTTGGCAGGCAATGGTCCAGGATGGAAGCTCCGACAGGCGGACAGTTAGAGTATTGCTTTGCTGATCCGGCAGCTCCTGCAGTTTGTCTTGTTCCAGACGTATTGGGGTTACCTTTCCTCTGGAGTGAACTAGACGGGCCGAGAGAGAGAGAGTGAGAGAGAGAGAGACAGAGAGAGAGAGTGAGAGAGAGAGAGAGAGAGAGAGAGAGAGAGAGAGAGAGAGAGAGAGAGAGAGAGAGAGAGAGAGAGAGATCATGCTACATGGGTAACACATGGTGTCTAGAATTTCAGCCCAAGCTTTGTGCTAATGGGGAAGTATAACTCCACGCCTGGTCTTCTACCGTCATAGGGTAGTGGTTGTTATGCCTTTTTGAAGCGCATGGTAGCAAGCTCTCGTTTGTTAAGGCAGCAAGGTGACAGCAGCAGCAGGCAGCAGTACGAGAATTACCATGTGTCATTGTATAATATTCCGTGTTTCACAATGGCGGCTTGCCTCTGCACTCTGGCAACACGCTGTTTAAGAGTTTCGAATTCATTGCACCAGGTTTTATCCCACATTTCTCGGTCACTTTGCACAGCACGGCATGCCCAAACGTCGCACAAAGCACCAACTCCGTGGCTGCACCGACGACCCCCAGGAGTCTCCAAGAAAAATGCACTCGTGAACCGACTGACGTAGTCGGGAATCGAACCCACAACCTTCGGAGCGTGAAGCAGTCTGCTTAACCACTTGGACACCCCCTACTCCCCACCGGAACTACACGATAACATCAACAACAGCGGTAACAATAACAGGTAACTATGTATTAGTTCCTAGTTCACACGAATGATTTATTCGACGGACAGTTTATTTGTAGGGAGATCAATACAACATGATTTATAGACTAGAGACTGCCGACTGTACAACCGACATCATCAACAACTGATCACTGTTTGCATGTACAAATATATTATACGTACACATATGTGGATTTCAGGATCCTCGCCGATGCAACGGAGTTCGTGCATTGAGCTGAGTTTCCCCAGACTCAGGTTTGAGTTAGGAGGAAAACGGAGCACTTATGGATTAAACCGTGTGCCGTGATGTTGATCCAACGACTAAACTAAAACTAAACTAAAATATGGGGATTTGATCAACATAAATATATGATATTATACACCCATATGTGGATTACATGGTTTGGGGGGGGGGGAATTTATGGTTTACAAAGGGGGGGGGGGGGGGATTAAGATTATTTCAAGAACGGGTTAATACAAGAACCGATTACTTGATATTGTTTTTCCTTCCATACTTCACGGTTCTGTAGTTCTCGCCCTTCTGAAATTTCTTTTATAACATATGTAGACCGGCAAATCACGTTTTATGTAGATGTCTAGACCTGTTCTAGTATGTGTTAAGTTTAGCTTCCATTTTTACGTATACTGTGTGGGGGCGGGGGTAATTTATAGGGAGGAAATACGAAAGGAAGTGGGGGGGGTGACATTCTGAACATATGGTGAAGGGGTGCATGGGCCAAAAAAGGTTGAGAACCACTGCGCTAGACATTAGAAATATTATTAGCTGTAGGCACACGGGGAATGTATGATGTTTGGACAACAGCATTGACAGGGTCAGTTTGTCTGTGTGAATGTATGATGTTTTACAACTGCGTTGAGAAGGTCGATCTGTATGTGATTGTAATACTGTCACTGTAATATATTGCGCGCAGCACAATGGTCTGGTTTGTTATTTGACCTTTGTTTGTTAATCTGAAATATCCCTGAACTGTCTAAAACTAAACACAGGTGTATTACAACTTTCTGCCAACTAAAACAGGTGTTATACAAATCTCGGCCAACTAAAACAGGTGTGTTACAACTTTAGCAAACTAAAACAGGTGTTATACAACCCTCGGCCAACTAAACCAGGTATTAAACGACTTTAGATCAGCTAACCACACAAATGTATTACAACGTTCGACCAGCTAGAAGAGAGACAAGTTTTACAACACACTCAGGACAACCATGTGTCTAAAGCTTGACAAAGATTTGTTGCGTATTGCGCTCTCTGACATACACGTCTTTGTTTACTGCTGTATGTGCCACTCTGCCTCCAAATCGTGTGTTGTGTGTATCTGTTGTTCTCACAGACTTCAGGGGCGTGGCCACAAATAACCAATGAGGGGTGTATGTTGATGTCATGTGTCTGGCAAGCTGCAGAGGCGTGGCCACGACTATCCAATGAGCTGTGAGATGTTGATGTCATGTGTCTAGCAGACTAAAGGGGCGTGGTCACGACTATCCAATGAGGAGTGTGATGTTGATGTCATTCGTCTGGCAGGCCGCAGGGGCGTGGCCACGACTATCCAATGAGGCATGAAATGTTGATGTCATGTGTCTGGCAGACTGAAGGGGCGTGACCACGACTATCCAATGAGCTGTGAGATGTTGATGACATGTGTCTGGCAGACTGCAGAGGCGTGTCCACGATTATCCAATGAGGGGATGAGATGTTGATGTCATTCGTCTGGCAGGCCGCAGGGGCGTAGCCACAACTATCCAATGAGGGGTGAGATGTTGATGTCGTGTGTCTGGCAAGCAGGGACGACAAACACGCATTGGTTGCTCACGGTGGGTTGTGGGTTCAAGTATAAGTATAAATTCGTTGTCCCGTGGTAATCTGCAGAGATAACATCAAACAACACCAGTTAGTTTTTCTATCAATTGTTTTCCCTGTTACAATGTCTGCCTGGTCGACGAGTACTACAGACAGAAAGTATGTCAAACAGTAACTACAAGTCATATATCAAGTTTTGTCCCTGTTAGAGTGTCTGTCTACTCGAGCAGTAAACATCAGCTTATAGGGGGGTCACAGAAATAGGGGTCACGGCTATGGATATTTCATCAAATGTGACAAACACTTTATTTAGAATGGTTCACTCTCTAATTAATTGACATCTCCTATACATAATTAAACAGTCAGTGGCAACATTCCGCTTAACTATAATTTTATTGATTATTTGGTTGTTTCGGGATTTGAAATTTAAATATTGAGCACAACCCACTACTGGCAACGCCGATCGCATTCCGGCACGAACCTAAGGCCTATCCACGTCATGGAAGCACCATACTCGAGTTTCGCCCTCGTTTGAGCTCGTCAGTAGTGCATATCCCTGACCGGATCCGGAAACAAGCCCCGGATCACGCGTGTGAAGCAGGGTGAGTAACCACGCAGCACACACTGGACACGCCAAATTATCACACCGGAATACCACAACGCTACCCATCGTAGGCCATGCTCAAGATTGCCCAATCGCCGCGACTGACATCCGTCAATCGATGTGGACCCGAACGATCAGGACTTCTCACTGGCAAGGAACACCAGGCCTCCTAAATCCTCACCTGCTTCACACGCGTGATCCGGGGCTTGTTTCCGGATCCGGTCAGGGATATGCACTACTGACGAGCTCAAACGAGGGCGAAACTCGAGTATGGTGCTTCCATGACGTGGATAGGCCTTAGGTTCGTGCCGGAATGCGATCGGCGTTGCCAGTAGTGGGTTGTGCTCAATATTTAAATTTCAAATCCCGAAACAACCAAATGTTGCTCACTGGATTTAGGAGGCCTGGTGTTCCTTGCCAGTGAGAAGTCCTGATCGTTCGGGTCCACATCGATTGACGGATGTCAGTCGCGGCGATTGGGCAATCTTGAGCATGGCCTACGATGGGTAGCGTTGTGGTATTCCGGTGTGATAATTTGGCGTGTCCAGTGTGTGCTGCGTGGTTACTCACCTGCTTCACACGCGTGATCCGGGGCTTGTTTCCGGATCCGGTCAGAGATATGCACTACTGACGAGCTCAAACGAGGGCGAAACTCGAGTATAATTTTATTGTAAAATAAATTGTCAATATCTCCAAATAATATATGTGTTATCGTCGCGAAGTTTAGTCACAGAAAACGACACATGTGTTCAAGTTTACATATAGTATAGTCAACTAGAGCAGAGGCGCAGCTCTGTAAATCCTGCCCTGTGGATTTAGCCTCTTGGTACCTGGGGAGAAACGATGTCTCTACCTGAACCTCACTCCAAAAGACGCGGGGAATTATCACAACTCTGACGACTTGAGAGAGCCAGTCCATCTGACGTAATCATAAAAAATTGCACAGGATTCACAGACAACGGCAACACAGCTACAACACTCTCAGGTTGCATGTAACAACGGCAACAACACAGCTGCAACACTCTATGGTTGGATGTAACAACGGCAGCAGCAACACAGCTACAGCACTCTCTGGTCGCATGTAACAACGGCAACAACACAGCTATAGTACTCTTTTGTTGCATGTAATAGAAGCAACAACACAGCTACAACACTCTCTGGTTGCATGTAACAACGGCAACAACAAAGCAACAACACTCTCTGGTTGCATGTAACAGCAGCAGCAACACAGCTACAACACGCTCTGGAGTGTGAGAAGTGTGGGAATTTATTCATATTAGTTTTAGTGATTATGTGAGGCAACGTGTGTGTGTGTGGATGGATGGGTGTGTGTATGTGTGTCTATGTGTGTGTGTGTGTATATGTGTGGATGTGTGTATTTGTGTATGGGTGTATATATGTACATGTGTGTGTACATGTGTGTATGTGTGTGGTTGTGTGTGTGTGTATGTACGTGTGTTTATGTGTGCGTACATGTGTGTTTATATGTATGTGCGTGTGTATATGTGTGTATGTGCGTGTTTGCGTGTGTATGTTCGTGTATAAATGCGTATATATATATGTGTGTGTGTGTGTGCGTGCATGCAGTATATGCGAGGGAGTGTGGGTGTTATGAGGCATATGTGTGTGTCTGGGGGATGTGTTTGGGGGGATGTATGTGTGGAGGGGCTGTGTGTGGGTCGATGGGTGATGTGTGGGTGGGTGAAGGATGTGTGATCTGTGGGGGGGGGGGGGGGTGGAGGGATGTTTGGGTGATGGTTGGAAGTGTGGGGGTGCTGGTAGGGTAGGGGTTTGTGTGGGTGGGGAATGTGTATGTGGGTGAGGGGGTGAGGGATATGTGGGTCAATGGGTGTGTGGGAGATGTGTGTGGGTTGGGGTGGGTGTGTGATTGGTGTGGGAGATAGGGTGTGGGGATTTGTGCGTGGGTGGAGGAAATGTCTGTGTGGGAGGGGTTTGTGTGGGTGGGGTAACTGTATGTGGGTAGAGGATGTATGTGTGGGTGGTGAGTGTGTTTGTAGGTGGTGGACGTGTGGGTGGGTGGGAAGATGTGTGTGTGTGAGGGATGTGTATGAGGGATGCGTGTGGGGGATGTGTGTGTATGGGGGTGGGGATGTGTATATGGGTGAGGTGTTGTGTGGGAGGAGAGATGTGTGTGGGTGAGTGATGCGTGTGTAGGTAGGTGGGGTAGGTGTGATTGGAATGTGCGGGTGGGTAAAGGATGTATGTGAGCGTGAGGGTGTGTGTTTGGTTGGGTGGATTGGCTGTGTGACTGTGGGTGGATAGATGGGAGATGTATGTGTTGATGGGTGGGTGGGGAATGTTTTGGGTGAGTGGAATATGTGTGTGGCTGGGATGTGTGTGGGTGATGGGGTTGTGTGTGGGTGGTGGGGGTGGTGGGGGTGTGTGTGGTTAGGAGGTGTGTGTTTGTGTATGGGAAATGTGTTGGGGGTGGGGATGTGTGTGCGGGATGCGTGTATGGGTGGGGAGATGTGTGTGTGAGTGTGTGGTGGGGTGTGTGTGGGTGGGGGATGTGTGGTTAAGGGATGTGTGATTGAGGGATGGGTGATTGGGGGTGGGTGGGTGGATGATGTGTGGGTGGGTGAGTGTGTGTAGGTTTGGGGTGGGGATGTGTGTGTGTATGGACGTGGGATGTGTGGGTGGGTGGAGGGGGGAGATTGTGTGTGGGAGATGTGTGAAGGTGGCTGATTTGTGGGAAG